>LR736931.1:0-105558 GCA_902654985.2 Oryctes borbonicus
TTATTATATTACTATATAATAAATTAAACTTGTGTGGTGCGGAGGGTGCCGATACTTATGTGTTGTTTACCATACTACGCCACAGTCCTTGCTATCATTATTGACTATAATACTTGGAGGAATTCTAAGTAAAATGTGCCTGGACGACGGATAGACATAAAGTCACAAATAAAATTTGCGTTGTTTATAACCATTGTTTGATTACTTTGGCAATTGTTTTAATTCCATTGTCATCTGTGATAATTTTTCCCATTTAAAATATATTATGAACGAAATAAATGCCGAAACCAACGATTTTTGCTGTAGGATGATGCAGAAACGCAACTGATGATGAAATTCTATGCTCCTAGCTGGAATTCTTCACCATACATAACACTACAACGTTAGAGGACACTGAGAATTTGATGAAACGGACACAAGAACTTTTAATAGACGACAATAACTTCTTTTTACGATTGACGTATACACTCAAACTTGCTGTAGAAAGATCTGACATTAATTAACGAGAAAGAGGATGACACAGAAAAGTAGTTATTACGAGTCCTTCCTACATGTGTTGTTTTCTGGACTTATAATATTTTTATTAGGGATTCCAGGAATCTTTTTATAGGGATCGGGCTTTCTACCAACAGATGAACCCTTATACACCATAGGTGAACAATATGAAATGCTAAGAAGAGATGTGAATATAGCACTGGCGACAGCATGTTTATTTGTAACATTACAACATACAGAAAAGACGTCACTTGTTCAAAAATAACTTTGTCAAGGTCCGGGGAAAACAGGATTTCTCGGTGATGGTGTCAAAATTCTTAAATAGGGGAGAAAGGGAAAAAGGGAAATTCAGAAAATACAAGTCCACAAAATTAGCTCGCTCAATAGATCAACAGAAAATAATGCAAGCTAAATGTTCATAAACATTTGGATATTAAATAAAAATATTGCCAAAAAAAGTACCGTTGGAAAATATCAAATTCTTTGAATAAAGAACGTTCAAATTGATTAGGTTTTGAAATTTTAAAAATTATCGTAAATATGTATCCACTAGCAAAATAATATACAAGTAATTGTTTCAAATTCAAAAATTTGAAATTGAGATGACTGGTCTAAATTTGATTTGCAAAATGGAAACAAGTTACATCTAGCAAAAAAAGGAACAGCTTTACGACAACACTTAGCTTCTGTATAGTGGTCCCAAGTCTGTTTAGGGTAGCGGTGCCAACGAGCAAGGTTACGTTGTTCCTGTCTCAGAAAGTTCTTTCCACAACCAAGTGAAAAAGAGCATCCTCAGCACGGGAAAATGTATTTCAGCTCCAGGATATATATCTTAGCTCCACATAGGCAAGAAAGAAACCATAAGCGCACTAGAAAAATAAGTGTCGTAGACTTAACGTGTTCTAGCTATCAGAATACAACCAGCAGTGCCAAAACCACTACTCGATGTAGAAGAAAAACTATCACTAGGTTGAAGATAAGGAAATGCCAGAAAACCGATCTCCAACAATAAGAGGAAATATCAATATCGCAATCAACTAAATACGTGTAAGCGCTGCGAAAGAAAGTTAAACTGATAAATTCAGATCGGAAATACAGACAGAATGAATTGGCAAAATAAGGTAAGCGAAAGAACACTGTGTGAGTCAAGCTTGTTGTACCTTGAAAGCTTGTTGTACAATGCCAATATTTCATCTATACAGGTACAAACTTCTTATCAAAAACAAAGGTTGAAAAGTATATGAATGTCTTTAGACTATTTTGAAAAGGTTATATTAAAACTAATTTATTCACTATACTTTTCCATTCATTGCCATATAAAATAGAAAAGTAGATTGACGATGTTTAATGTAATACTCTATCCTTTAACTTCTGTGTCCTAATTTTCAAAATTGAATAATATTCTTATAAACCTTAATAGAAGATTTAAGAAAGTGATAATCCAAAATAAGTACCGTCTGTCCTCCACTTTCGTACTTAATCGAGCTCGTAAATGAAACTGTAAGTAACAAAATTAAATAAAATCCACTCCTTGAAAAATTCATTTCGCTTCACTGGAATTCCTGATTACAAAATAACACCAAATCTGCGTCTGTTTACTCGGGTAATTTAACTGAAAAGAACCCAAGAGACTATTAAAGATCATCTTTCTTGTATTATACACCTTCCGCTTCCGATCGATTGTCGTCCTCCTACGTTAAGTTAAGGTTTTTCGTATACTTGTTGTTAGCTGAACAGTTTTATTACCTGCTTCAAAAGGGAAGCGCGTAGGTGCACTTTTGTAGGTGTGCTGGATTTGTTTTAAAATTAAATAGAAGATATATTAAATATTTTAAAAACTGTTTAAGGAATTGTTACATACCTACGCCAATAAATAAAATTCTTAAGGCAAAATAGCTTCGAAAACAGTAGTTAAATGAAACACATCATTAGCACTGGATACGAGTTTCGATAGCTAAACTATAGTCTTCAACAGTAAAGCTGAACTAATAAACTAGAAGGTGGTAGATGTAGCTGTGTTCGAATCTGATAAGGAAGAAATGATAGAGTAACTGGGAAGGATTAGGCGAACCAAATTCAAAATAAGTTGCACAAACAACTCTTACGTTATTCTGTGACTGTATTCTCTTCATTAAGAACGGGATATAATTACAGATTGTATAAATTATTTCAACTGCAATTGATTTTCGCCTCTGGCATGGTTCACATGGTGTTATTAGCATCAATGATCAATTGCTTCGCAGTCAGTTATTCGCCTTTGTCACGCTATCTGTGGTTTGCCACCTTCCCCGTATGATTGTGAACGGAACGTCGAATTCTCGATTATCTACCATGCCATGGCCCAAGCCCGGAACACTATTAGTTTTAGGTGACTCTGGCTGTGGGAGCCTACGTTAAAATTTCAATACTATTAATACTGCTCTTCATTCATCTCCTACCGCTAGCTTTGTTGATTTTCAACCCTGGCCAACTACGATACTCATTTTAACAATATTAAAATCCCTCTCCGTTGTCGCCGATAATGCGACATTTGAACTATGAACTGGAAATGCACTGTCGTTGCTACGGCGACACAACTGTTTTGCTTACTTGATCACTTTTGTACAAACTTTGTGTATAAACAGTGTTAAGGATAACTGTTTTCTTACTACACAAGGGCTTATAACGTTGCGTTCCAAAATGTTATAAGCTATAGTGGAGTAAAGATGGGGGGTGATAATTTTGAAGGAAATTGTGAAATAAGTGATGTAAAATATGAATCAATTTGTTTTACATAAAAACGATTTAAATGAAATAATTCACGTCTTATTTCACTTAAATCGTTTCTATGCAAAACAAATTTATTCATACTTTACATCACTTATTTCACTTGCGAATTTGGGATAGTTGCGCCGGAAAACTGCCAACGCATGTGAGTGATTATTTCCAAAAATATTACATTATGACGAATTACAAAACATAACATTTTCATTTTGTTGAAGATTTATAAAATTGAACCTGTTTTATATAATGCAGCTAAGAAATAAATATTTGATCTTATTGCAGCAACCGTATTTCTTTTATTATACACATTTACAATTTGCAATTAATATAGTCTTGGAGTTGGTGTATATGAGTCACTAGGCTGGAGTATAAAGGGGTTGGAGAATTTTACTATTTTTTTTTCTAATGATTTCTAGTTGTTTCATTGGGGGCAGAGGGATAGCCGCAAGAAGGGGTCTCAGTTATATATGTTACTCCATAGTAGCAAGAAGGCTTCAGAAAGGCGTCACTTTGATAGTCCATTGACGTCGTCATCAGCCGTTACTGATTGGAAACATCAGATACAATTGCGGTAATGCTCTTATCGCCCTCTTTCAATAAAAATATCTTGAATGTACTCAAATTGTTTTTCTAATCCAGAGATGAAGGCGGACATAGCGTCGAACTAGAAGGATCCGCTTTTTTGCTCATTATTCGACGACTTAATTCCGAAATGCTCAGAAGATGCCAAATAACCAAGGAGCAGTGTAAAATATTCAGTCTCTGCTACTAGTACTTTGATACGTAATAATAAAAACCAAAAATGGCCGACAATAGTTTCGGTTATTTTATTGTTTATATGCAACTCGGCTTTAATTAGAACCAACCTTTTTGGCGGAAAAATCAGATCACTTCCCCTCAATTTGGAAAAAGCTATAAACAACAAGAAAGAGGATGGCGCACTGAACATCTATTTGAGTTAGTATTGCTCGAAAATGACGGGATATGAAATAATCCGCAGATGGACGTGTCTGAAAGCTGTAGATTTTGAAAACTGATAAGGACAACAAATGAGACCTATCATGTATCCTGCAGGACGTGTGGGATACACGGTACACAAATGAATGATAGGCAAAAATCGGTTTTTGTACCTCGTTAGACCGAAAGTACGCTACGTTCACGGCAAGTTACTTAGACATCCATTTCACCTTTCATCTTTTAGTAGCATAATTATGTCACGTAACAATACTGCACCACATATCATTCCCCAGACGTACTGTCTTTATTTCCTTCATCATTACAGTTACGTGGCAGCAAAGTATAATGTAGCACGTATAAATCTTTTAAATGAGTCTTTATTTAAAATATTCACGATGCATCTCGTCGACAATGTAAATTTCTTATAATTTTAACGGCAAAAAGGGCAAATCAATACAACTTTCAATAGGAATGAAAGAAGCGGATTAAAAGTTCCGTAGACCGACCTTACCATGTATACGTAGCTGCCTACCCCTACTTTTCACCTACCTCGTTCCGGGGGGAACAAGAACGAAAGGATGAAGGAAAGAAAGAAGAAAAGTATACATAACGAAAGAGAAAACGCAGCTCGCTTTCCATAAAATTTTCTCGAATATAAATGATTGCAAATGAATCTTGCGATATATAAGCCACTAGAATGGGTTTGCATTCTCGGAGAATACAACGCCCGATAGACGACAATGATTTCCAGGTTCCTTACGAGCCGCGAACACCCCCCAAACGCCGAGCGATCCTTAGAGCGAAACGTTTTCTCATTCTATGTCCCATTCAATGCAAAATATTACCTATCAACGAGAATGGTTCGGTTCGTTATTGATAAACCGGCTGAAAGGACAATCGAGGGAACGTTCTGTAATTATTTTGCTCTTTGTATACCAATTTAGAACTCATTAAGCGAACAATTGCGGTGCAGTTTATTACTCGGTAAGCAATATAAAACGTTTTCTAAATTTCCGATCGTTTTGGAATTACAAATAAGTATCGGAAAGTATTACTTGTGTTTTTCTGGTTTCCGTCGTTACTATCGTAAAGTAGATAGCATACAACTACGTAGGAATAAGTACTTTGCCGGCGCCTTCGGAACAAATACGGTCGTATCAAAACAACTTACAATTATGTATTTGCATTAATCCAAGGAAAATTGATTGCTTAGTAGGTACATTAGCGTTAAGTATGCACAAACATTACAATAATCAATTAAAAGATTGGCAATTAAACAATTCGGCGATATTACTTAAATTATAGGGCCTCAGAGTTTGGGTAGAAACAACTCCACAGAGAGTCAAAGTGTGGCATTCTCTCAACAAGCAAGATGAAATAAAAATTTGATATGCTTATTATACTGTTAATATTTGTCTAGGTTGGAAAGTATTTCCAACTGACATATTTACTACTTTAGTTGTGAGACAAAGCAGAGCTGATGACTTCGTCTCTCCAATTTCCCTAGATTGGATTTTTCATCCTCCTCTTACACATTGAGTAAGATAGGTTTTGTTAAAAGAAAGGAGTCCATTAGACAACTTGCTGCGTGCTGCGAGTAATCAAAATTACTAAATTTAAATCAATATTATATTTCTTACTGTGAGCATTTCTCAACCATATCAAATGCAGCCATAGGTACCGTTGTTTGTATGTAACAATCACATAATTTCGATGTAATTGACAAGACCGTACCAGGACATATGCATACCGTCCCCATGGTATCGCAAGGATTCAAAAATGGTTGTTATTATATCAACTAGATGAAAACCCAAACCCTAAAGGTTTGCCAAAAAACTGTTACAGAAACCAGACGCAGTTTACCCAACCCAACAGATTTTCATTCGTTATGCAATAATAAAGCAAGTTATCACTCATTTATTGCTAAATTATACTATTAACAGATTTACAATGTTTTGTGTATGCTTCTTAACTTCTAGAATACATTAGGTGTATTGGTTGTAACTTCTATCTAGTAAAAACGCGAAAGGCAACCAAAATGCTTGTTACAATGTTCCCCTAGATTGTAAAAATATCTCACTGTGCAACGTCTAGTTAGCTTACAAATTTTTTACTCGCCCTTCCATAAGGTTGTTTTGCATTTTGTCTACGACACCCTGTTAATACTATCATGTTTACAATGACCTTTCTCGTTGAAGGAAAATTCCACGGATGTACAGAAATTACAGTTAAACAGGAATCAAATATCTTTTCCAATACCTTTATGTTGTGCTAGTACTCAAGTCACTCCACTGCTTATTGATAGTAATCATGTGGATTCATTTCGTCGGACTCTGCATTATAATATAAAGGTCAAACCGGAAAAATTAATTTTTGTCCGCACATTTGTTGACGATACTTTTTCCCAAACGTCGAAAAATATATTATTTGCACCGTTGCAGAACGATGATGATTAAAAAATTATAATTACTTACAATTTTTTGGCATATTTGAAAAGAAGGATAAACATTTATTCTTCTTGCAGATTTTTCAATATAAAATGGGCAAGCTTTAATTATAGTCGTATATTATACAACAGTTGCAGTCAAGAAACATTTATCCTCCTAAATGTTGACACATTTGTTTAACGGGCATTCGAAATTTATCTATTGTTTTCAGTTACAGAAGACGTAGCTATTAAGCTAATGTAATATTAATGTTCAAATGAAATAAGTCTAAAATTTCAAATTGAATCGAGAATTGAATTTTAAATCGGTTAGAAATCGCTTTTTAAGTTAGTTAAATATTATAACTTATTTACTCCAGTCACACCACATACAGTTTCATTCAATCAGACAGTGCTTGTATTTCTTTCCTTTGATGTTGATCGACAAAACAAAAACATTTGAAGATACGCACGAAACGAATACAAAGTATTGTGTTCTGCAATGGTCTCCATAATATACTTCTGATGTTTATCGTACTGCTCAACATTGCTCTCGACGATTTTTCATCAATTGGTTTTTTTTTCCAGTGAAAGGGAAAATCCTTAGCATCTTTTATGTTGCCTAAGATGGTCTATCTCGACTGAGGCTCAACCCTACACGAAAATGTTAAACCGGTCACTTATTAAACGGAACCCAAATATACAATTAATGGAGTGAAACAATAATTTACCTTTTATTTTTGCTGTGCTGTCGTTTTATTATTTATTTCGATCGCTCAATTATCTTGCAGCTAACGGTGCAATTTCTTAAGCTGATGATCGAATACCTTCGCAATAATCTGTGTTTCGTAATGGTTAACCACATTATTCCAAATTACTATCAGCGATTACTTGGCTAATGAATCTTTATTATTATCATATAAATTGTATTCGTAAACTTACCGAATAAATCTGTATGTGTTGCTCTATATCATGTCATTACTTTGACGTTAAGCTATATCAAACCAAATGAAACTAACGTATGAAACAATCTGTAAATACTGCAGCTTACATCTGCGGTTGTAACCTATTCCATATATATGTGCGGGAAGATTTTCTCTTGTGTAGTAATTAATAAACACGTACATAGGTTTGACATAGTGTATATATTATTAGCTCTCTCTCTAAATGTAAATACAGAACTTTTTCTCCAACGATAAAGAAATATTATTTTTCGAAACACCAAGGCAGAGTAAAAAAGTCTGCAAAAAACGCGACGCGCGAAATTCGAATAGATGGAAAGCAGATTCTTGCTTCGTCTGGTAACATTCTACTCTCGCTGGAAATGCGGAGTTTTTGTTCCTTTTCGCTAAAGTACGACAAAAATAACGTTACATTCCATGAATCTGGACACGCTGGGACGGCTATTTTTATTGTTATTACGCAACTTACACCTTTAAAATGAGGAAAACTCACGATTCGTAGTTATATTATCGCCTGCAACATTCGATAATCTTGCCTCCGGTTATTCACTTCCGTCAGAAGTTTGGCCTGAAAGCGTAAAACTGACTTTTATAGAAAACTAATTTTTCGTCGTACCAAATGCCGCTGTCAACCTACCTCTTTATAGTATCATATCTTCCAAATAACTAATTTTATTTATATTTTTCAAGTAACAAATCGTTGAAAAAGTATTCGATTTGCGGCATAAAATAACGATAAAAATAATATGGGAATAATTAAACACGAAAAAAAAAAGTACTTCAAAGCGTATACGCTGATGACATATACGTTACATACCCTTAATAAACTTGTCCATTCTAGCTTGACTGCAGTCCGATTTATATAATGGATACTTACACTTGGCTTGATTTAAAACTTCAATTTCGAATTCGGAATAAAAACTCTTCGGATGCGATGCTATTCGCATCGTGGACTCTCAAAAAGGCGATCCCATCCGTCGGAAAACCGTTTCTTGTTGCTAGAATCCGAAAAATTCGCCTTTCTTCTCGCGCATCTTGACAGTTCGACCTGACGCAACTATCGTTCATCGCGTTGCTTTTTTCCCACCGTGGGGTAGAGGTAAAATCGCTTCAGGCAACGGCAAGCTTTGAGGACGTCGCTCGCCGCATGAACTATTTCCGCGTCTCCTCCGAGTGGTCTAGATTACATATAACGGCCCCTACTTTTGCCCATATCGCTGGTTTTCGCCGGTCTAGGGTCTGTGTCGCGACCATTACCGATCGCATTTCTAACCGAGGACGGGGCTAGAGGCGTAAAATCGGCGACTTCAGCTATTATATATACATAATGGTTTCATTTATATTATTCGATTTAATAATCTATTGATGGAAGCGATAGATTACTAAATCGAGAAAAGAATAATCGAGAATCAAACAACTTTTTTCAAGATCGACATCTTTACAAAATTCCCTCAAGAAAAGTTTAAATTAATATATTTTGACAGGATCTTCTGTATAACCAGTACATTTAAACACTCAGTAAAATTGTTTGGACCATTTTTTAAATAAATTTCATGACCTACGGACTTGGAATCACTCGAAACCGGGTTCGCAAAGATTTCAAAAAGGTGAAGGGGGAAAGGAGAGGGGGAACAGAGAGGGGTAAAGGAGAGGGGGAAAGGAGAGAGGGGAAGGAGATGGGGGAAGGAGAGGAAAGAGGGAAGGGGGGAAGGTGGAAAAGACTTCTGAGATTTGGATTTGAAGACTAAGATATCTCAGGTGCCGAAAAAATAAAAATTTGGCCAAAAATGAAGCTTAAATTCAATTTTCTTTTGAAAATGAAATACTAAATTTAATAATCTATCCAAATTAGCTGTCGAATAGGAATTAAATTAAGTTTTTGTATTCATATCAATTTAAAAGGAATTTTCAAAAGTTAGTAAGGGAAATATAATGCTAAATGTCAATAGAATAAACATTAACTGGCGCACATATAATTTGTTCAATTTTCTCTAAATCATTTTCTACTTGCAAAGAAATAAGTAGATCCCACGATTCGAACTATTAAGAAATCCTAAGTACTCAATTTTTATTCATTTTTAAAAGAAGAGTGTCTAAAAGTGCAAGGGAAGACTGAATGATTTCGATCGTCTCTTACGATCGGGTCATAATACCCACAGGAGTATTCGTCAGCCCACCTGTAGACCAAGGTAACGTAACAAACGCTAATCCTCAGACGGTTGCGGTTTTAATAAACTCGCATGCCAAGACCCCGCTAAAATTTTACCTTCACAAGACTTAAGTTCATAGGTATCGGTAGGAAAACGTTGATGGATTTGGAACGGTCCTATATATTTATCCGCGAGTTTGGCCGTATAGTACTTAGCGGCGTCAGAAAGAACAAAGTTTTTCCGCCAAACGAGCTGATTCGGAAGGAATTCTTCACGACGATGTCGCAAATCATATCGCGCTTTGGCACGCTCGTAAGCTCTTTGAAGACGTTTCTTAATTTCCTTGTAAAGCTGGGCAAAGTTAGCTGAACGCTCTACCAGCTGCTCTGAGTCTCGTTCCTCAACCATAGGCTCACCTTCAGAAAGTTTCTGAGTTAATCTTTCTCCTGTAACGTACATCTCACGACCAAAGTTGACAAAGTACGGGGTATGACCTGTAACTTTGTGTTTTGCCGTGCGTAAAGCACAAGTGACTTTGGGCAGAAGTTTATCCCAATCTCGATGATTTTCGGAGACATAAGAGATAAGCATGGTTTTGAGAACCCTATTTACTCGCAGGGGTCTACAGGGTTGGCTTGGGGATGGTAATTGGCGGTATAGGCCGGACGGACTTTGTACTCACTCGCGAGAACGGAATTGAACGCCATTATCGGAAATTATCACGCGAGGCACACCAAAAAGTAAGAAAACATTCTCTTCAATAATTCGTACAATCATATTAGTAGAAGCCTTACGTAACAGAAAAGTCAAAACAAATTTACTAAAACAATCGGCGACTACTAAAATGAAACTATGTCCTCTTTTCGTTCTCGGAAGCGGGCCTATAATGTCGATACGAAGAACTTCCCATGGCTTGGTAATCCTAGAATGACCTCCCATACGGATGTATGGGAGGTCATTGGCTTTTGCTGTACAGGCTTAGATCTAATGCAAGTATGACAGTAGTTCGTACACAACGTAAGATATCGGGAAGCATTTTAGGCCAATAATACAACTGCAACACCCGAGCATGTGTCTTAGTGACACCTAGATGATCACTAGTACGCTCATCATGACACGCTTGTAACACAACACGGTGTTGTTCTTTTGGAACAAAGATTTTTCAATGATCGGCATCTTCAGTAGGAAAACTACTTGAAGAAGAAAGTACGTAACGTCGCAAGATACCATCGATAACCCGAAATGGGGATAACGTTCAGGATGTGACTTAATTTCTGTGCGATTTAAGGATGACGTTAAGTGCGTGCTATATACTGCTTGCAAAAATCGGACAAACAATGTTTCGTCAGTTTTGGAAGAAATACAATTCAACGTGGGAACTACCAGGTCAGCAGACGCTACGTAGGTATTTGCTGTCAGTACGCGAGAAGATTGAGAATTATGTGAAAACCACAGAAAAGCTAGCCTGTAAAAGAGAGCAAAGATGTACTACCGAAGCTGTTCATAATGAATTAGTTAGAACACTAGACAACTTTGAAATTTCACCAAAGCAAGTGTTAATGATGGTTACCGATGCTGCTGCACAAGCCAATTATTCGAAGCCGTTCAACCGAATTTGCTGCACATAACATGTCTGCTTCATGTTTTACATCTTGTAGCAGACACTATACGAAAGTCATCCCGATGTGGATCAACTAATAGCACAGACGAAAGCGGTTTTTCTTAAATCACCGAAACGTATTCGGCTATTTCATTCGGAGTGTCCTGACGTACCAAAACCGCCGCAGCCAATTCTTACACGATGGGGTACATGGTTAGAAGCAGCATTCTATTATTTTAAACATTTTGAAAAGATCAAATTAGTGATTTCACAACTGGACGCTAAAGAAGCAGCTGCAATAAAGCTGAGTCAAATGTAAATCCAGAATCCTCAAGTTGCAGCAGATTTAAAAACTATTAACGACAAATGCGTTCTAGTAGCCGACGCATTAAAAAAAATTGCAACACTTACGGGATTCGTCTGAAATTGTTGACCACGTATAAACAGTGCTACATATGTTAAATGACGAAGAAAGTGTTTCAGTCAGAGAAAAATTTAATACTATGCTACGTAGAAATGTCGATTTTTGTAGATTACGCCATCTTTTTAACAATAGTGTTGCGGAAGATCCGTTATACAAATTCAAAGAGCACTAAGTACGCGAATATTAAAACGCTAGATGTACAACGATCTTTTTCTGAGTATAAGCAGATACAAACGCCACAATGGACGGGTTTCAAAGAGACCATTGTAGAAACGTACGCCATGATACAGGTGTTGAAGGACTCACTTCCGGATTTCTTTCCAGCCATCTAAGCATATTCGGTAAGTTTTTTACTATATTATGTTTGGGTTTTCATAAATTCTCTTATTGTTTTTTGTTCTAAATAACGCGTACGTTTATTTCGGTTAACCCAGCGCAGTGATGCTACTGCTAGGCAATCAACTAGTTGCGCTCTAGTAATCACAGGACCACCAATTGATTGAGCGCTTAGATCAGACATTCACCCAACTGCTTGTTTAGTAATCGCTGAAGCTACCATGTATTTCTTGAAGGGTTATCTTTTTCATCGATGGATACATCCGATGCATATCGAATCCAACTGCTCTAGGAATCGATGATTTCGATGGATATATAGTTAGGGTAATTCTATATGTAGCTATTGCAGTGCATCCCGTGATTAGTAAGCTGTCCTTCGACGGTTTTTGTGGTTGAAATTGAATAGTTTGTGCCAAAGATGAGTTCCAGGCAAGAGGCAAGAAATGCACACTTCATGCCGAAATTGACTATATAAACCGCTCAAGTTCTCGTTTTCACAGACTCCTGGCCGGCTCGTCGGACAAGGTGTGCAGTTATTCACCTATATTGCAATACTAAAAATACTGCACCCAAAATCATTGGAATTAGTGCCACAACGAAATATTGTTCAGTCACGAACTGTTCAGCAACATCTATCAAAGTGACGCCTTTCCGAAGCCTTTTTACTACTATAAAGTGACATGTATAGCTGAGATCCCTTCTTGCGGCTCCCCCTCACCCTAGAGGATCTGCGAAACATAAATATCCGCATGATGAAGGCGGGTGGTTTAGAACTAAATAAGCATATTTCACGCATGTATTGAGCAAATCTCAACTGATGGTAGAGAGTGCGTGCAATGGCAACTTGGTTAACGATGTTAGATTAATCTTTTTCGCAAATTAAATGATACTGCACTTTCCAATATTTAGTGAAATTGTTGCTACACCAGTCCACAACTATGTCAACACCTTATTGGACCTGCGATGCAAGTGTGGTTCATTATTCATGTGCAGTGTATTTTTACGTCATCGGCGTATGCCAAACAGTGACAGGGAATGCGCGGTGCCTGAGGTGGCAACGTATATGCAAGACTTAAGTCCAGAATGACTCAATATCGTTACATACACCTCGATCTAAAAAACAAGTACCAGCGTATAGACTCCACCACTTCTAAATTTTTTTCAAGCTACATTAGTTAGAATGAAATTCGACCATGGCCAGCTTCTCAGAATCTGCGAAATGCTCTTTCGGCCACCAAGTGACCATTCCTTTAGCCTGCACAACCGACAATTAAGCGTAATATGGAGTCCTTTTGTACAAGAACTTCCTATATCTTTTTATGTAGGTCTCACTTCCAACTAGCGTTACTAGTCTATCTACAATTAGTTGCAAAATATGCAAGGTACTTGTAGACAATTTATGTAAAATATATATCAGTATATTGTCAATTTCTGTATCGACAGTTGTTACTAGATAGAACATTTGTTAGTGTAAGCCTAACGTAGGTCACGGCTTAAAAACACACACGAAACAATATTCTATTTAATTTTTAACCATTATCTGCGTTGAAATAGCATTAGAGACATGTATCAGGCTGACTTAACACATCAGCTGTGAATATGAACATGTCACAACATTCGATACAAACAAGTTTAGGCGAGCGTGAAAACGTTCATATGCCCGTATAAGGACCAGAATTCGTATCCTACATTTCCATAAACATTTCACATCGCTTCGAAATCAGGTACGAGCCAAGAATCTCAAAGATCGCGGTTGTTTCGAGGGTTGTCAAGTTAGTACCGCAATTGACCTGCATACGCTGCGATTGATTTCCAGTACCTATTAATTTCCAATCGAACTGCTTGTGCTGTTGTTTATAACTACGTATTTTTTATTTTCTAGAGACACGAAAGCTAGCACTATCGATGGATTATTTGTCAGAAACTCGTATTACGACGGAGATATATAGCGCCAAATCGGAACGCTACGATGTATTTCGGAGCAATTGAATGAGTATTGAAAAAGAAAGAAGAGTACGAGTGAATTGATGGAATTTGCTACGAAAAAATAGCGAGACAATACGCAGCATCGTAAACCAATCAATAAAGAGAAAAGCTACGAAATTTCAAAGCACAAGTTTTTTCGAAAGAAAGTAAGAGAAAGATGGAAAAATAGATTTAGTAACATTGCGGCAGTATTTTTCAGGGGTCATATAAAGGTTTATTTCTACAAGGCGTAATTGGCTGCAGCATGCACAACATTAACAAAGGAACACGTGCAACTCGAAAATTGAGATTTCGATGAAACTGTAGAGACTGAAAGAGTATCATGGTAGAAGAACAACGCAATTTGTTTTAGCGGCCGAATCGCCCGATTCCGGGGTACAGCGCCTCCACAAGTTTTCACGATTTTTAGATTTCTGTTAATATCTCGAAAACAGATATTTTTTTCTGGTTAAAAGATAATTTAAAGTATATTGCATATTCAAGGATGACGCCGAGGTGCCCTATACCTTCCACATTATTATTTTTTATTTATTAATATTAAGATAATTTGAAGTATATATTACATTGTTAAGGATGATTCAAAAGGTTTTCGGAAAAATAAACAACGTGGGACTGCAGTACCCCATATCTCTCAATTTAATACTTTTTTATTATTTAATGTCAAGATAGTTTGAAGTATAGGTCACATCCGCTGATAAGTAACAACTGCATACGATACGCGTTTATTTTACACAGACGATATACGCCTTGCAAAAAACAACTAATATCTAAGTAAGCGTTCTTAGCACCTATATAAGGTAATGGAAATAATACTAGCTTTAGTATGAACTAGGTGTTAGTAGTGCCCAATACATTTCTGTTCAAACTTCACAAACACCAACTTCGTTCGTTAACCGGCGCGCTCAGTACGGTTCTGGTCACCACCACGGGAATATTACACGGTCCGAGGATACAACTCTCCAATGACGCGGCGCTGGTAGCAGGAACAACTCAGAAGATTTCAAAGTCAATTCAGGAGCCTCCACAACACTATAAGATGAGTTTTGAAAGCAATCCAAATCTCGTCAAAAGAAATCCAAGAAACAAGAAATTGAAGAAAGAAGAAACCGAAGAAAGAAGAAATTGAAGAAAGGAGAAAGAATCAGCAAAACCACCAACATGACCAACACCACCAACATTACCAACATCACCAACACCACCAACATCACCAACATCACCAACAAGTAGTTGCATGTGAACATCAGTATTAGTATCATTGGGCTGTGGCACAAGTGCCTTTAGTCACTGCGACCTTAATAGATCTGTTGTAACAAAATGCCCTTATATGTGTTAGAGAAGATGGAGTCTCTTAATAAACCTTAATATTACTCTAGGATCTTCGTCCATCAGTTCAGTAGACGTCAGGGACAGTTTACTGAAGTGTTGTTTCGTGTGCGACTGATGGCAACACAATTGCATAAAATGTGTTCTGCCGTCTCTAGATCTTCTAGGCATAGACGACATACTTGATCTTCAGCTTCAGAAGGGGTTATGACCGATGAAGAGCATATTCGCTGCTTCTCTAGCCTGCTGGTCTGCCTTTTTATTACTTTGGATCCCTTGATGGCTTGGGACCCATCGTAAAGTAAGGTGGTTTTTACCTTAAATTGTGTACATATTCGTGAATCAGACCAGACTTGACTTGTGTTTGAGAAGGGGCAGGACCGCCATTGCTCTCCTTTTGTCCTTTGTCCTTGGGACCTTTGTTCCCTTTGCCTAGATTTCCCTTGACGTCTTGCGACTTTCTTGGGTCTTTCTGGACTTGTTGTTTGGCGTCCTGAATCAGCCCTTGCTTTTACTTACCTTTGAGCCCTTACTTTATTAGCCACTTCATTCTTTTTCTTGCGGCGCTGCTAAGCCGCTTCTTATCTTCCGCTAGTCGGAGCTTTGTGATAGACTCCTTTAACTGTACGCAGGTAGATTTGAATGTGTCACTATCGCATGAAGTGGAGATAATTAGATTGTCCTCTGAAATTGTTGCAGAACTTGGTAGAAGAGGCATTTCTTCCTCTGATGCACTTGGAGTGGCATCCGACTCTTTAAAGTTTTGTTTGTTTATTTCTATTGCATTGGTCCCACAAGCAGGGAACGACCGGGGCAGAGCTCCCATACAGCCTTCCGGGCGGCAAGCCTTGTTGAAACCAGAGGTCGGCACGTGACGCTGTTCGCTTACTCGCGACCACGATTAACCCACTTGGCCATGTCCCAAGATGCAAAAAGTCTTTGGCATAAGCTGTTCCGCCGTTTATGGCTTTGGGGTTTTTTACTGAGGTTGTGCACTTTCGACCGGGCGGTTAAACCAAGTTCTCCCATACAAGTCTATCTATACGACGGCTAGGTGTATGGCGTATCAGCAGCTGTTAACTTGGGTAGCTAGAACAGACATTGATCTCTGTGCAACCGCTTAGCCACGACACGACAGCTGAGCGTGGCGCCTGTTTGTCACCTGAAAAGTCTAGATCCGACGTTTTCAATATTAAATAGGGGCACCTCTTGAAGGCTCGGCATACACCGCGATATTGGTCTTGAAACGCACAGCATTACCTGAATGCTGCATGGTCGAACTGTTTAGGCTGAAGCCTATCCCACAAGCTCACGACGTATTCATACCGAATGTGGACATACATATATGAACAGGCATTTACCATCACCATTGATCACCGTCTGTTATTCGTTGAAAGAACAGAATTGAAAATTACATAGATGAAAAATCAAATACGGTGAGTACAACCACAAAGTAGACTATGAAAAGCACAGGATAAATAAAAATGCCGACGAAGATGATCTATCATCAACAAGACCACAAGTTATGTAAGAAGGAGTAATAATAATAATAATAATAATGAAGGAAATTATGCCACTACATTTATACAACACGCAAAATTTATCAAACAATATGTGGAGTTTACACCCAACATTTCACGAACATTGGTCCTAGAATGCACAAGAAGAGTTCGAATTATTGAAGAGGACGGAGAAAAATTAGAAACTGTAGTTCAACATCACGAAGGATAAACCAATCATTGAGGAATCAATAAGAAATTAAATCGAGTTAGAAGAAAATTCTGTTGATCACAAATGAAGAACGATATCAGTAAATGCATAAAAAAATGTGAAGTTTGCCAAAACAAATAAATATACATACATACAACTGTAATCAATTCGCAAAATGTTCTCACTATCATAGACGCACGGCGGTAGAAATAGCTGAAAAATTAATCGAAAGTTTTAGCATACATGGAGCACAGAGGGAAATAGTAATGGACAAAGGTTTAGAACTTAATAACGCACTTATAAACAAGAGGATTGTTAAAATTAGACAAAATTACAATTTATATACTATATATCTATATACTATACAACTGCTGAAAACCCAAATTCTACCGCACCGATTGAAAAACTGCACTCGATATTATTAGAACACCTTAGAGTTTTGAAGAATCAAAATATTAGTCAGGCAGCTAATGAACCAATTAATGAAATTGGCACTTTTGGCATAATAACTCTTCTATGCATTCAGACAGGAGTAAGCCCATTTGATTTATTGTACGGACATATAAATGCTAGAGAACTATTAGACTTATACTATGAAATTATTTACTGTTAAGAGTATATCCAACAACACAAATAACGGACCAGAAAATTATACACCACAGTAAGGAAATTGCAACCAGAAATGGAAATCACAATCGAAAAGAAAAACAAAAAATGCCAAGATAAAGAATTGAAAGTTGGACAAGAAATTTATGTAAAACACTCAAAATACTATGGTCACAAAACGAAGGAAAGATATAAAAGACCACATACTATGGGCTAAACTTTGAACATTAATATCGTTGATGTCGAAAATAAACATAACAAAATATTTAAATATTATGTAAATTTTCTAAAACTAGATACTACTCCAGAATCCCCACCGAAGTAATAAAAGTCCAAGTTCAAGTGGGATTGCTACCTCTAAAATTAGGAATAGTCTACAGCACGGAAAGATAATATGAAACCAAAAGAGTTATTTAAAATTATTTGAAATATGGAAAGCATATCGAAAATTCCAAAAACGTAAGAATAATTGGTTACCCAACACTAGAAGTTATTCAAATGGAAACGTTAAGATTTCAAGAAGTAACTATTTGGCAATACATATTTACAATTATATGTTGTTGTAGACTTCCGCGGTCGTTGTTTTCGTTTAAAGAATTTCGGTTTCCGGATTGAAATCGCATCGTAATTGCGTGAGAATGCCGACGTTTCGCTCTCAATTTCATGGAGCTTTTTCTGGGCTGCTGCATGTTGCGTCGCTGCTGTACGAGAAACATTTTTCGTACAGCAGCCCTTTGGGGCACGGCCAGGTGTGTTAATGGTCGTGAAAAGCGAATTCCGGATACCGCCTTCTGGTTTCAACTAGGCTTGCCGTCCGAAAGGGATAATGGTATACGAAAGTACTGTAATTGAAAACCATAATGAGTGGGCATTCGGTGAGGCTCAAAGTGGAAGAGGCACCATAGTATGGTATACAGACGGCTCAAGAATAAAGAATGTTGGAACAGGAATAGGCATACCGGGCCACTTAAAAATGCATATGAGACTCCATATCCACATAGCAGAGGTTTCTACTTGAAACCTATGCGCCATAAGAAATCTAGAGTTAGAGATACGACGAACTATAAATATTTTCACCGTATCACGAATATACAGCTGCTTCTTACGGGTTATTGTTTTTGGAATTTGCCATTGCTTTTCTACATTCGTTTGCGTTATGGGAGATATATTAAATGTTGTACCCGTTAGTAAACGTATTGTAAAAAGCTAAAAAGCACAAAAGCTTTATTTCTTCCTTTTTGTTTGCGGCAAATAATCCTCTTTAGAACCGTCTTTTAAAGTACACAAGTAACATCCGCCAGACCTGTTGATAGGGTTTCTCAGTTACATCACTCGTTCATGATAGATAACTGTTGTGAATTGAACACTTAACGTTCGTGTGAAACTTCTAGATGTTCTGGAAAGAAGTGAAAATAATGTGAAGGAACTCATATTTTCTTATCCAATTTCCATTTGTTTTCAATTTATACTGTCATTAAAAGTGTTTACTTGCTTTTTTGTAGTAGCTCAAATTTTCGCTTGTTTTGCGGATCACACGTCTTGAATAAAATAAAAACATCCTTGCATTAACTACCCATGCAAAACAGAAAGCTAGGTACTTTCTACGTTAAAAGTTTTTATCACATACAGCGTACCGGCTGTCTGAATCAATCCTTTCGAAGCTCAAAATCGTTTCAACAATTTCGTTGTTCTGATAAGTGTTAGTGTTAGTGTACTTTGATAGTAACATAATGTTTATTTTCAAGTTTGTACATTATTTTGTTAGAGCCTATCACACGTATTCAAATTTAGAATATGCAAATATTATGTTTGTTTATGATTTTTATAATGAGAATGCTGCAGCTGCAGGGAATACCGTCAATGGTTTCCACGTCAGAGAAATCCTCGTAAAAAGCTTTTAATAAACTATACAGGACCAGAATGCTTTCTAATGCAATTGTAACATCCGAGCGAGTTACATGAGTTTAGAAGAGGCTTAGGAGAAGTAGTCTGTAGTTCTACTTTAGTAGAAAAAGATACAACGGTCAGCTCACGCAACAGTCGAAAGTAATTTTTGGCAGAAGTTTTCAGTAAACGTGTAGTGTAGTACAGCTGCTTTTTCATTTTGGAGAATCTCTTCACAGGAGGGCGCTACTTAAATTTTTTACGAAATGAATTACAAGAAGCACTAGAGGATGTTCCTCTAAACATCCGAATGCAAATGTATTATTAGCATAATAGAACTTACATATTTTATGGTTCAAAAGTAAAGTTTACGAGGTAATAGCTTGGATGCACTAATTCGATGTACTAGAAACACTGCGGCCGATGCCAAAGAAACATATGAAGCAATCAAGAGAGCAACCGACGCCCTTCGTGGACGAAGCATAAAATGTTTAGAAGTCAATTGTGATGTTTTTAAACATTTAGTAAAAGAACGTTATAATCACAAAAAAAGCTAGCGTATAAAAATTTTGTTTATTTGTAATTACTAGAGTAGGCAAGTTCAGGTGCGCACAATCGGCGTAGCTAATGAATTGACCTTTGCATACGACGGGAGTCAGTATGCAGAGATATATTATCGCGAACGGTGCCGTTCCGGTGCTGGATACAAAAAAGTTTTTGATGGTTTTGTAGGTTATGAACCGGTTTCGATAAATTATCTGTATGAATGAACACGGGAAATTGCCATCTCTAGTCATATGTATAAAAAATAAAATCGAGAGTGTATGTAATTCGATGATTAAAAGAAAGTTACCGTCTTAAGCGTCTTCCGTGACTTGAAACACTGGAGAACTAAGATTAAATATTTTTAACATAAGGTGCGTTTCCAAAGTTATTCCTGCAAAACGCGTCCGCCGTGAGGAAAATATGTTCTTGTACAAAGAAAACGATCGCTCTACATCTAGTGATGTTATATTTGCACCATTAAAAAAATCTTTGAAACAGCTTAACGTATCTGTAGACGAACCTTCACAAATTTGTCTAAGTGTGGCAAAATCTTTGTCTAAAACACTTTTAAACTTAATTAGAACACGCTCATTTTTTGCGTCTTCTACCGAACAAAGCTGTGCGTGTATATCTTTCACAATTTGCAGTGATTCCTCTAACGACAATGAAGAATTTTGTAATTTTTCTATTGCTTGCACTACTCCGATGTAATTGCTGTGGATAGTTTGTAAATCACTTTTAACCTGACCATCTTCAAATCTTTTCTGATTTGGCTTGATAGCTGTACATTCTTTCGGATTGAGTATGAGAACACAGTCTGTAAAATTCGCAAATACGTTTTGGGGATTTCAAAAACACTGCTTTTGTACTCGCAATTAGCGCATCCATCTGTGGATAACATCTACGAATTCTCCCTGCCACAAGATGTAGAGCATGAATTTTACATGTAATATGTAAAAGGTTACCGCACCGTTCCTTAAGAAACCGGCCTACAGAAAGCATACGGCACCATCTGTCATTAAAACATAAAAAACATTAAGACTTGATCTCTGGATATTTCAAATTTTTCCAATGTGCTCAACACCACTTTTGAAATTACTTGGGCAGTAAATTCTTCTATTCGTCTAGAAGCTAATAAAACTGAAAGTGACGATTTATGTGGTTCCATTTTGCGCACCATAACATTAAGTACAGATCTTTTTTTGCAATCAGTTGTTTCATCCACACACAAGTACACTTTTTTATTTTTCAGTTCAGCCTCAATTTTATTTTTTAAATGCACACGCAGAGATAGTAAATAATAACGAATCGTTGTTTAACAAATTAAACGCCAGATTACACTGAATCATCATTGTACATAAATCAAATAAGAATTGTTCGTATTTTGCGACGACACCGGTTTTGATATTATTATGGTTTGCACATGCCGTTTACAATGTGTTTGTGACCAACACGTTAAATATATATCGTGCACTAAACATTTAATCTTTACGCCGTCGTAAGTCAAATCCGAATAATCCTTAATGAACCTATTCACTATCTTTAATGATAGATGTTTTCTCAATCTACGTACCTTCGACATTATTAAAAACAGAACACAGAGTACTTCGCTGCTACTATTACGTATGCTTCAGGCGGCAGTGAATTAAATACTGACTAGTGTTTCAGATGCGGGAGTCCATTCGTTAGTTGTGCCGATGGTATGCACCTGAATTTCCCTACTCTAGTAATTACAAACACTACAACTTGAAAACAAATGAAGATCGGCTAAGAACATATATTGTTTTCACGGGTACAATATACTCCTGAAATTTGGCTGGTTCACCCTGTACGTCTTTCCAAGTAAAAGCACAGTACCCAAATAAAGAGAATCGTGCTCTTAAAACTCAAATAATAGATAGCTAGCTTTAAAAAATAGAAGTCGAAAAATTTCAAGACCGTGAGCATTCAATTGCATCGGCGATGTGGTTCACCATAGAATGAATTTATCTCATCATCAATCGTCCGAATATTGATGTCCTTCTGTTGGAGCTAATAAGTACACTTAAATAAGGAAAATAGGAGTTGTTATTCATGTTTTAGGAAAGAATGGTATCCTCATTCAATTTTTGATCACTTGTCCATCTAGACATCCCTCACTATTTTATATAGTTTTGTGTGAAGTGTGAAGTGTGAAGTCTTTGGGAATTATGGTTTAGCAATGATCTTTTTTACTTCAAGGACGTGCTTGACTGTTCCGTTAGCATGGGAAGATACCATGTTTGGTGTAGCCCTAGCGTAAATCCAGTAATGAGTAGATCGTCTTGAAACCGCCACAAATAATCCAATTATGTTTCCAATCTTACGATGCCTTCAATTCTATCGAGTACCAATAAGTGTAGTCTTTTCCCTCTATGGACTCTTTAAGCAATATTTGAATGAAGTTATGAACATTCTCCTCAATAGACAATCTGTAATAATAATAATAACCCAGAATAAACCAAATGAATGTTAAACAAATGGCCAAATTGCCTAAACCTAAATTCTGCAATGAACTGACCAATGAACTCAGCAGCAAGTGCACAAACGAAATTAGTTGCTTGGACGTACATACGCAAAAGTAACTTATACTTTTTAAAGGACGACAGTAGAAAATGATAGTGCCAAAAGGAAATATATACGAGGCACGTCTTTTTAAATAAGTACCGTTTTGAAATAAAAAGAAGCAAGTAGATTTTTCTTCATAACTATATTTTTACATGAAAGCATGTACCCTAATTAATTTTTTTACATAATTTCCACCAATTATAAGCAACTTATCGTATCGTACAACCAACTTAGGAATCCCATTCTTATAGAAGTCTGTCGCCTGATTTAACAACCACTACATAGAGAACTAAATCTTTAGTAATGACAGAAGGTCGCCCACTTCACTTCGTTCCTCATTATGAACACTCGTGCAGCCATCTTTAAAAGCTCTAACCCATTTCCGTGCCATTCCATCCGTCACGTTTTATACACTCACCTCACTGATCTGGCGATGAATTTCAGCTATTTTCACTGCACTAAGAAAATAAATTACAGCACTTGTTTTACTGTCGGCGGGATTGTTAATCGATGGAGGCATTTTAAATACGGTTGAATGTGTTCATAACGGCATCTGTGGCTTGTCAACAGATGTAAACATGTAACACAGTCCGCATGCGCGGAACCCTGATCGCAATTTGCAGCAGCCGAATTTCAAAACGGTACTTAAAAATACACGTCTCGTACATAAATCGCTTTACACTGATCGCACACATGACATGGAATTAAATTGCAACAGGTAAATTTTCTTATAAATAATGAGCGCTCAAACAAAATCGTGGAATGGACAGGAGGAGTCAGCGCACCCTTAACCCAAATGTTCAAGGTGTGAACATTTGACAGAACATATCAGAAAATGCCTAGAAACAATAACCAAAAAACCATCTGTGAACATCTGTACGAAATTTAGTTCTTTTAAATAGCAGTAACAGCAACACATAAATTTGGTAAGTGGTATATGTTACTCTATTAGTGCATTATTCTTAATTTCCCAATGTTTGGTTACATTTTGTTATTTAATTTAACAATAAATTTTCCTTATCTTTTGGAAAGTGTAGTTATAAAGGTAATATATATTGGTAATATTGGTATTTCCATGTGACACCATTTGAACTCTTGAGAAAGTTTGTGTGTTTTTCATCTTTGAATTTAGAATTAGAGTGCGGCAATATTCTATCCGATAGTAGACTAATCCGAGCTGAATCAACACTATGGGCAGTCGAAAATAATATAAAAGGCATCCTTCTTCATTGCAAAGTCTGCATGGGACTCCACCTTTATAGATTCCTATCTTCTACAGACGATCTTACAATAACTATGTCTTGTTAATTAACATGTTGCTGTCCTAAGCTTAATGTAAGTATCTTAGCAGTTAAATGTTCTCATTTGTTTGCTATTTCCAATGTCCAGCTGCACAGTTCCAATAGAATTGGCATTGCTTTGTAATGTATTCGTTAATTGCACCACACATGATTTAGGTCCTTTCAAATTAATTTTAGAATTTCCTCTTCCCAGCAGAGCTGCGATTTCATTGCTTGTAACACTAGCAAGGTTAATGTGGTGTGCTTAAAGGGGGCCATTAGCTTTCACATGCACTCCAATATCAGCTTGGACGCTATATGATGAGATGCTAGCACATGTTTGTATAACATATGCATACGTATTTCAGTTTGAAATACTCTGGCATATCGCCCAAGTAATGCATGTAATTTGCATCCTCAGGTTTCTTCACAAATACGCGCTTTGGAAAATTTTGCTATCGCATGCTTCTATGTGATTTTAAGTTACGAGGGCAGTAAAACGACAAAGTTAACTCAATGGGCAACAAGACTTTTCCCTTTTGATATGAAATCACATAAAAAGTGAGCTTCTTGGTTTCTAGACACTTGAATAGGCAGAAACATGTCCGTTGGCTGATATTCTCTCCTCGCATTGCTTTTGCCGTGAGCGATTCCATCAACACCATAACCTATGTTAGCATTATTTAATCTTTAATATGAAGTAGTGAAGTTTTAAGTTCAAGCTGTAATAATTGTTTGTTGCAGAAATTAGTTAAGGGAAGTAAATCTTGGTTGGTGTAAAAACATAGTTTTTCTTGAAAAAAAAGTCGTTCTGTAGCTTTGAATAGCTATGAAACAAGACTAGTCAAATATGTAGTAGATATAATTTGAGGGTTTAGTTTACACAAAACACTGTATTTGTAGACATTATCCTTATGAGATCCTTCGCACAATGCTACAACGTATCTAGTTTGTAAATGATACAAACGTAGTATTTCGTTGTCTCTGATTGGGGATTTTATGGATTTCGTTGTTACGTCGCTGTAAAAGAAAGTTGCAAAGCGCGAGAAAATGAGGAATAAGGAATACTTTAAGAAGTTATGTGCGTACAAGTGGTAATAAGAAAAATATGAAATTGCCGACGAATTGCAGATACGTATTTTTAAGCTTCACGTAAGAATTTCCATCGCTTGTTTCTTCGGCTATAGGCTTTCAGCATCTAACGTTTCCGTTGTCTCAATGGTATGTTGACGTAGATGAACGTTTCCACGCACTTTAAATGAGATCAGTGCGATGACACGACAACCTGACGACGGGGCGAACAGTTTTGTTGAAAGAGAATTTCTCCGCTTGCGAATGTCAGTTTTTCACCTTAATCGCGTAGAAATTCACCTATATTGAAGGAAAAACACTGCGATGTATGTGATAGACAGTATTGTTGAAAACAATATATATTCGAAGGGTTGGTGTCTGCAAAAGAAAGAAAACTTTAAGAGAAGGTAGGCGGACTTACCATCAATATTTATCGGATGTTGGAGGACGGGTCGTAATCGAATCTCACGATTACTACATGTTAAATTAACTGTGTTTGATTATACGATTCCTAGGTGGTATTACTTTTCAGTCCTGCTCAAAGTATGAAATTGGAACAAAGACTTATAAGTGGTATCAAATACAGTTTATAAAGGCTTACATAAAATTGGATGGCATAACGGACTTCATAGAGTATCTTTCAAAAATATTTTTATCCTTATAAGCTGATTGATAACTAATGAACCAATAGTCACTATTATCTTAAATGGAATACCTTGTACATTATGATATTTTTGGATGCATCTCTTCAATTCATGTCAACATGTTTTACATTCCCGGTAGCGGTTTACTTTACTTTTTGAGATCATTTGCGATTTTTTCGAAATACTACTGTTTCTTTGACGGCCGATACCTTAAACGTCTTACAAACTAGCGCACTGATTAAAATTTTACGGAATTGGATATTTGTCGGCAGTACACCGAAAAATGTTTTATACTAACCAGCGTCTACAAGATGATCATCCAAATCTTCGTCATATTTGATTCGCGCTATTTTAATGTTTGTTTAATAAAACATTCTGTGTATTAGCTGTAGGCTTTCACAGCTGATGTATGAACTTGCACCAACAGTACGTGTTTCCGGGCTGGTAGGCGGCGGTCTTCGATCTGTGGAAGTCGACGTTTCGCCGAACGCTGCGGTTGACATCCGCTGCGCAATATATCTGTGCTGTGCACTGATTAGTTTCTCGCTTCGCTCTGTGCCCTGCGCTGAATGGCTGGTTCCCGGCTGTGTTTCTATGTCGACCTGTGTATTCTGTCTAGTATTGTGGCTCAGATATTGTAGCATTTTTGAATTTTGACCACAAGCTGTTTGGATTACACTTACGTCTCAGCAACCGATTACATCCGCAGTACCGGAATAAAATTGATAAACTGACGTTTAGTACAATAGAATCACGGGTGCCATCCGTATTCGCTCAAATTTTGGCATTACACCGCGGCAGTATTGAGCTAGGGCATTGAGTCATGCGATGTCTACCTGAAGAAGCAGCTGACGATATTCGAAGAGATGCTGTAATAAAAGGAGCGCCATTAGACTCCTAACATTCTTGTACTCCGGGAAAATAAATGCAACGCCACCATTATCATGAACAAAGCGGATTACGATAAACATATACTAAATTTGTTGGATTCAACTGCCTATAGGACCCTACCTCGGGATTCTACCAGCCAGATTGTCAGCCTAACAAACAATCTGGTAGAGAATTCTTCGACCACCGGAGAGGATAGGAAAAAATTCATTAATAGTGTGACACTACCACCACGCTTCTACGGTTTACCAAAAAACCACGGAGCAGAAACTCCCCTCAAACCCACCGTAAGCGCAACGGGTTTATGTACAGAACAATTGGCAGGGTACCTTACTTAGGTCTTGTAGCCACATACAGGACTATATGTATATACCAGGTGTGTCGGTAATTCTTTTCCGGTTTTTTCGCTAAAGAAAACACGTTACTTAGAATGGATAGTTAAAATTTATTTATTCAAAGTATTGGCCATTTGATTCTATACATTTTGTCCATCTCTCAGGCAATTTATGAATGCCATTCCAAAAGAACAGTTCCTCCTTTGAGCTAAACCATTCATCGAGCCATTTTTTAACTTCTTCGAAATCGGCGAAGTGCTGCTCTGCAAGCGCGTGCCCCATCGATGCGAAAAGGTGGTAGTCGGATGGAGCCAGGTCTGGAGAGTACGGCGGGTGCGATAAAACTTCCCATCCAAGTGATTTCAACATTTCTTTGACTGGTTTTGCTGTATGAGACGGCGCGTTGTCATGTTGCAAAATCACTTTATCATGTCTTTCAGCGTATTGTGGACGTTTTTCGATCAATGCACAGTTCAAATTGATCATTTGTTGTCGGTAGCGATCACTATTAACTGTTTCTCCCGGTTTCAACAGTTCATAATATACGACACCAATCTGGTCCCACCAGACACAGAGCATGGTCTTGCGACCAAAGCGATTTGGCCTTGCAGTCGATGGGCCAGCTTCGCCAGGTGATAACCATGATTTTTTTCGCTTGGGATTTTCGAAATAAATCCATTTTTCATCACCCGTTACTATTCGATGCAGAAATGACTTCCTTTCATACCTTTGAAGCAGAATTTCACTAACGATTTTTCGATTTTCCATTTGTCTGTCATTCAATTCATGTGGCACCCATCTCCCCATCTTTTGGATCTTTCCCATAGCTTGTAATCGTTCACAAATTGCTACTCGGCCCACATTCAACTTTTCTGCTAATTGTTTTTGAGTTTGTGTTGAGTCTTCATCCAATAGCTCCTGCAATTCCGCGTCTTCAAACGTTTTCGGCCTACCAGGACGTTCTTTATCTTGAACGTTGAAATCACCACATTTGAATTGTCGAAACCACGTTTCACATGTTCTTATGGTTGGAGCATGCTCACCGTAAGTCTCTACTAGCAAACGATGACTTTCAGCGGCTTTTTTCTTTTGATGAAACAAGAAAAGTAATGCGTGCCGCAAATGCACGTTTTCAGGCACAAAACTCGACATTTTCAAAAAATTATAAATCTATAACGCTGTTATTTTGGCGGAACGTAACTTGTGTAGTTTTAAGGTTAATGTCAGTAGAATAAAATTACATATGTATCAAATCATAACATTTCATACTTATGGCCAGTGACATCTGCCGGAAAAACCGGAAAGGAATTACCGACACACCTGGTATATACTCACAAACCGAAACTAATCACACAAGAAATCCGCGAAAAGACTACGGCATGACACATAGCACAATAACATCAATCAAAAGCGGATCTCTGCCGTTCATTTCCCAAGTAGCTGATCGTATTGGGAAGCTCTTGGGAAAGCACAACTTAAGACGATCTATCGATAGATCCCTACAGAGAGACTCTAAGAGAAACTTAGATCACCCAAGGACCGTAGCGACCCTTTTTCATCAGCGGGTGTATATCATATTCCCTGTAATTGCAAAAGTGTTTACATAGGTACAACAAAACAGAGCATTTTGTTCCGGATAAAAGAATAAGCAGATGGTGCAGACTCGGCCAGGTCGATAAATCAGCAATCGGAGCTCTCTACAACGGGATGATCACATTATACTCTTTGAGAACATACAGATCATCGACACTACATGCCAGTACTACATATGATTATACCGGGAAGCTATCGAAATACACAAGCATAAGAAAAGCCCTACGGATCAATAGCATCTGGACTCTGGCCCTGAAAAATAAAAAATGCCATATCCCAACCACAGAATACACGGACCGACATCGGCATAGAGGCACAGCATGACGCTAGCCATTCAGTGCTGGCTGTAAAGCGAAAGGAGAAATCAATCGAGCACTATTTGTCAGATGATGTTGAAGACTCAACATCGTCTTAAAGATATGAACCGCAGCGTTTGGCGAAACGTTGATCTATGCTGATCGAAAACCACAGCCTACCAACCGCGAAACACGTACATACGTAATTCAGTCTGTAATTCTTCTAGAATCTGGCAGAAAAACTTCTTTTTGTAAATATTAAAGTACACTTAAAATACGTTCCATTTTGGCAAAATACACTGAAGCTAAGCTGATAAATTTAGTTTAATTTATGCATTCGACTTCGTGATGCGGTTCCTTATATTTTGTTAAACATTTTGGGAGTAATATTTTGCATAGTATCCATGTTGGGCATTACCTTACCACATTTATTGCTAACGATCAAGGTGCACTTACTCTAGCGGAAAATGTATTCTTTTATTTTATTTTCTAACGCTGTCTTTAATGGCAATGTAAACGCAAACCTACCTGAGTTACGGATCCGTGCCACCATCACTAGTGTCACGGTTCCACGTTAGGCGCACCGAACGTATCAATATTTATCCAAATAACTTTTCATAAATACTCCTGTTCGGCTAAATTCCGAGATTTTTTAAACAAATTGCAATATGTCATTATTTAATTTATGATTAAAAATGATGGTTACTTCGAATAGATGTTGGAATTGCATCAAGAAAGATAACGTTTACACAATCATGTTTTGGAGAGATGTATTCCATTCAAAACAATTGAAATACATAACATGAATTAAACTTGGCAGCGGTATCGATGACCATCCTGAAGAATAGGGCTGATACAAATACATTTTCTCCTTCATAATAATATCCGCGAACTGTATTACCATGCCAAATATGTAGACGTATTTTCGCTAGAATCTTTACCTAGTAACCATATCTAGCGAAATAGAGTTGTCTATGAAAATTAATATGTCACCCTTTTCAAACCATATTAGCACAGCAATCTGGCAAACTTTCGCAAATTTTCGCATATAGGATAAAAGTGGCTATAAATTTTGTTGGTGACGTTTGTATCTAATCTCATAAGCGCTTGTATGGCATTAACTCCTAAGAATATATGTATGCTTTCGTAAATGTTTTTATCTTTTGAGTGCTGCAGTTCGCCAAGAACTACTTTTGGAAATAGTTCAAGAAATTTTACGATTGAATAAGAATTTTAAGTTTACTGTATACATTGATATTATTTGGATATACATTTCATTTCTTCCTCACGATTCAAATGTATATATTCAAATGTATGTATGAATAGAACATAATTTAATAATGCCACGTGATTTAATTGGTATTTGAGGTATTGGAAGGTTACCTCTAAGTTCCAACATTTCTAAATAAATTCATTGCGCCATCTTCTGATCTTTTGATTAACCGACCTTCTCTTTAATTTCGCCATGATAACTCAAACGAAACGGTTTTATTAATCTATTTTGCGATTGTATTACTCCTGTAGCGCACTATCCCTTTATTAAACAACTTCCATTAACTAATAATGCTTTTAAGTTATTATCATGCACGAATGTTTGTATACCGGTTCTTATTACATCTTTACATACCTTTCACAAATTCAAATTTGGCTTATTAAAAAACAAGGTTCCAAATATAACTATATATAAATATATATATATATATATATATATATATATATATATTCCTTCGTCAGTAAATAAAAATGTCCATTCTTGTTTCTTATAATATAAACTTCTCTTTAATTGTTCTGTCGCTGATCTTATGGTTCACTTGTTAGCAATCCAGAAAAGTTTTTGTATTACTAGTAGTATATATACATCTTTAATACCAACTTCTCTTTATACATGAAAATATAATTGAGATTAACTTCTATATCGCATTCATATGATATTTATTTGAATCTCAGGAGGGCTTGGAACATTTCCGCAACTAGCATAACTTCTGTGAGATTAAGCAGTTGGTGCAACTCATATTTCGCAACCCGTAGCTTTTCCTTGTAAACAAAATATAATACAAGCCGTAATCTTGTTTAAAGGGGGAATATGTTTTTCCCGCAATTAGCACGTAATGTGGCCAGGTCTATGTTCTGAGAAATGTTGTTTAGTACAAACTTTGAAATTATATGGAAATAGGATTTAAAGCGCTGTATTAGGAAATTGATATTGATTTGTTAGTAGCTGCCAAGTGAGTGAACTATTTTCCTGGTGTCTTTGTTTATATGGTCACATTCATGTGTACCAGACACAGAACTTAATATTTAAATTATCGCTAAATAGTAGTATCTGTACTAACGAAATTCTTCAGTACTAAAGTATTTTTTCAATTAAATTTGCACCTGTTATTTTGGCTCATCTTACTCTTCAATTCAAGCCAAAATTTCTGCAGATTTTCTATGTAACAGCTCATTAATAACACACTGGTGGATACTTTCCGAAGACGAATACTCTAACTATTATCTCAATCAACTCAGTTTCAATCGCGCCGATGCGATATTCCAAAATCCCCAAAGCAAAAACGTAGACTTCTATCAACGGCTGAAAATGGAAGCAATGTGCGTGAGAAAAATATGTTGGCATTTTAAAATAGGCACCTAATAGTGCAAGGACAGGTGTATTAGATTAGAATCATCAGAAAAAGAAATGCTAACGATATTTTGTTGATTCCCCCCTCACTAAGAAATTGTTAATACAAACTAACAACTCCAATATAAATATTCTGAAAACGAAAGACACAATTACAACATTTCCAAATGTTAGACCCGCATTTTCTGAATTTATTTTAATTCAAAATTGAACTTTAAATAAATATAAGCACTATTGACACTAGAAATTAACCTAAAAATATAACATGTGTATGTATTTATTGCAAAAGGTTGCATTAATGCATAAATTAATTGTCGTTGGTCGGAACATAATTGCATAATAAAACAGAGAGACAGAGACAGGAGAGCCACAGGAGGGGTCTCGGCTGTACAAGCCGCTGCAGAAACGAAAAAGGCTCACTTAAACAGATGTTGCCGGGGCGCTGGTAGCTTAATGGTACTCATCGAGATGTCCATCACAGCGATCATAAACGCTGTATTTTTAACATTACAGTATATACAAATTAGATCTGTGTGGCAGGTACTCCAATAATCGTAAATCCTACCGCACACTTCATTCTCTTTTATTCTATTCTAAACGTGTAACTGGCATGAAAGAAAATATTAACATATTCATATCTAAGTTGTTTCCTTCAACGCATAACAGCAAATATTCAGATTTCTTAGGAGTGTCAAATTCACATGGGCATAGCTGTTCTTCCGTTGCACGTTAGAAAGATATTATGTTAATTAATTGCTTACACTATTACACAAATCTTATCGGGTATTTGAAATCGTAGATATGGCAAAGTATGTCCGCAATGTCGTTTCTTTCAGAACAAGGTAACTTGCCCGGTACTACCTGACGTGCGGTGGTAAATGTGTGTAACGACGTAGAACGAGATGTGTAAATATAATTGTAGGCATTGGATCATATTTAAATATTATTTAATTATAATTTACGCCTAACTAGAAACTATTTACCGTAATAACTATTATTATCGCGACATCTAGCAACAACAGTTTATTTTATCTGATTCTCAGCTCTGTATGTATGTTCATACATATACACGTACTACCTATCGCATACTTTCGTTTTCAGGTACTGTATAGATGATGAATACCCTTATGGTTGACTTACATGTAAGATTTAACAACCCAAGTAACACATTTTTGATAACGGTAGAGTTACTGTACTCCAACAAAACAAAGTACAACTATAGGAAATTTTTAACAATTTGCTAATTCTTTTCTATTCAAGGAGAGTGGATCCAAGTAATCCTTAATTGTTAAGACACACGAGCTGTTTCAACTTTCTAGAATTAAAATTGCGCGTATTGTGTCAACAGTAGGACGCTAAAATTTAAAAGAAATTTATAATGCACCTTCTAGAATATATTTCATAATTATTTCCTTATATACAGGGAATGTTAAATGGAATGTCTTACATATATCACTAGGTATTCGATCTCCTCATATAGGAATAAACGAATATAATATGTATTTCATATATCTATTTGTAACAGATTTCGATATATTTATAATTTTGTCCTCAAACCCAAAAATTGAAATACGTCCATGTCCCTCCAACAATTCAAAACGCAACTACATTTTTTTGCGAGACTAAACTTGCCTCTATGTATCTAGACGCGGTATTAAAACGCTTTGAACATATACAGAGAATTGAATATTGAACTTTGCCAAATTCAAATACCTAAAGCGTAATTTTTTAAACAGCACCAAATATTTTTTCTGTATCTTTACCGTTTTCGTATAGTGATGTGTACGTCTAACACTGAAAGTAAAAGAGATATTTGTAGATAAGCGCGAGGCTTGCATTTAGGTATTGCATCCTAGTGATTTCTGAGGTTAGTATTCTGTTGTCACCACAACAGTTAACAGATGATATTGCCATTGATGTTTTTAAATTATTGGTGTAACATTTTGAGCCCTAGTAGTTACCTGCAGTCAAAGGTGAGTTTTTTCTATCACTCTGTATAGACTGGAATATTTTTTAAACATGCTCTTTAACATATATTGCAATTTTACAATTCCAGAAGGTCGGATCATCTGGTACATTAATCACACATTCAAAAGGGCTCTTAAATATGCCTCTTAAGTTACTTGCTTCGTTCTGCACTTATATTGAGAATGCTGCAATTTTTTTAAATTTTCTTACTTTCCTCTTCAATGAGAATTTTGACGGACAAAAGATATCATACATTGCTATGCTCTACATTTCCATCAAGTTATCTAAATTTGATACCCGGGTACCTTTTCTGCTTTTCAACAATAAATATACATATTTCGGTGGTATACAGTATTTTCTTTAATATATATTCCTCCATGTATTATTCCCGATTTTTTCAAAACGATTTCTCTTATGGTTTTTTATGATCCAAAAATTCTGTGATGTAGTCAAAAATCAGGGTAAAATAGGTTTGAAAAACCTTTTTTCTCAAGAAAAAGCCGTCTTACGTAAATACCTTTAATTACATTCACAGACACCGTAATTAAGCATTAAAAACAGATGTGTATTTGTTAGAAGTTCTTAAGGTTTCTTATTCATTTTATCTTTTAAACATAATTTCGTCGACACTTGCTGGAATACGCGTCACGATTGCTTTTTGGCATTTCGCTTCGGTAATGCGGATTAAAATTCGCCGGAGTTTTTGTTTCTTATTAAAGGCGCAAAGACGGTGGCGAAATATTCCTTTTTTCTTATTCTTAAACGAATATAGTGCTCCGGATCTTCTTAATGGTGTACAAAGAGAGCGCAAGAATTAGCAGTAACATTCCAAATTTAATTTTCAAGGGATTCAGTAGCCAGAAACTTGAAATATTCATAACGATTCGTGGTAATATGACCTAATTTTTTACGGGGTATTGTTAGAACTTGTAATTTTAAAGAACAGACGGAGTAATGAATAATATAAACTAGAACGCAACTTGCTCGAATGGGAGCTTATTAATCATTCATAATATGAAATTTAGTACCTAGGGAGTAGAAAAGTATGTCCAGGAACGCATTCGTTAGCGGGTAATTAAAATGCTATTTTGTAGATCGGAATGATTTACGTAGTAGATTTATATATGTATGGGTATGGGTATATATATGAGGGTAACAAATCTTAGTTGCAATATTTGAGTTTATCGAAATCTGTAAGACAAGTTATTATGGTTATCTCTAGGGGCAATAGAAATTTAACAAAAGTAAAGGAAGAAGAAGGTGAATTTCGTCGTAAAAATTGTAATACAGGGTGATTAACTTCTGTGATAAATTCCGATATGTCTGTTGTTATAGAAGGTATCACAAAATTTATTTAAATTTAATCAGAAATATAGTTTTCAATAACGTCGTGCCAAATCAAACGTGGGTATGATTTTTTTAATGGCAAATGTGTTATGTAGGTGTGTGATAGAGGAGCGTTGCATCTATGCACGTGAGTATCTGGTTGAGAACTGCCTTTAATATCGTATAGTATAATATTATATACAGAGTATTTACAAATATATGACATCTCTCCTAACAATCGATATAAATATTATAAATATACAAACACAATAAATACCAACATACCTTAATTAGTACAAGTGCAATACAATACAACTATTTTTTATTATGATTCTTGGCAGTATATCTAGATGGTTGTTTTAAAACTCTGCCAAACCTAGATGTTTTAGTCTTTTGTGTAACTGGTCTTGATACTTTCTTAGAATCATTAAATGAAGAAGATTCACTACAAATTGTTACACAACTGTCTGCATCAGAATCATTTTGCACAAATACACTGCTACATTCACCTTCTTTTTGGTGCGTCATCAGACGCAGCATCATACTCATCGCAGCAAACATTTTCATTTAACTCTTTCAAAAATGTACGTTTACGACTTTTAATTATATCCGAGTTGTTTTCTTTAACTAAATAAGAGTGGTCATTATATCTTTTACAAATTATATCTGGTGTCCATATCTTTTGGTTCTTCATATAAACTTTATCTCCTACAGTAAAAGGTTTCAATGCTTTGCTATGTTGATCATGATACCACTTTTGTATATTTTGAGTCTTTGAAGATAACTTCTTTGTTGTTTATAATTAACAATAATAGGTTTTAAAGATTTATATTTACTAGGTAAAAAACCCCTAATTTTCCTGTCAAAAAGTTCTGAAGTTGATTTAGAAGAAATAGGAGTGTTCCTATATTCCTAAGTAAAGCTACATTTATATCCGTTTTAGAATATGTGCATTTTCGTAGAATATTTTTAATAGTTTGTATGGACCTCTCCACCATACCATTTGATCTAGGGTATAAAGGACTTGAAGTTAAATGTTTAATATTCCATTCATGAGCAAAATCTTTAAATTCAAAACAAAAAAATTGAGGTCCATTATCTGAAAACAGTATTATCAGCATACAATGGACTGAAAATACACTTTTTAAAGTTTCAATAACAACTTTTGCTGTTGTAATATTTAGTTTTTTGACTTCAACATATTTAGAAAAATAATCAATAATTAATAAATAGCTACAATCATTTAACTAAAATAAATCTACTCCCACTTTTTCCCATGGAAAGTTCGGTACAGGATGTGGAGTTAAAGGTTCCTTTGTATTATCGTTTGAGAACCTTATGCATGTACTACAAGATAATACCATGTTTTCAATATCTGCCAGCATACGAGGCCAATACAACACATCACGAGCTCTAAGTTTAGTATTAGTTACCCCAAGATGGATTGATATGCAATAATGATAGCATTTCCTTCTGTAGTGAAGTTGGGACAATAAGAGCATTTGCACAATATAGTAAATTATCAATTATAACAATGTCTTCCCGTACACTCCAAAATAATTTTTCATAATCTTTACATTCTGATTTAGTTGTAGGCCATCCATTTTGTACATATTGTTTTACCAATTGAAGGGTTTTATCTTTCAAAGTTTCTTTTTTAAATAAGTTTACTTTTTCAGAACTTATTGGAAAATTATCACTTAATAAATTAATTTGACATTCATATTCTGTTGAAAATATACGGTCTTTACCTTGATATTGATTAGTTAAACGGGACAGAGCATCAGCAATGTACATTTCCTTTCCTGGTTTGTATATAACGTTTAAATCATACAATTGCAAATCTAATAATATGCGCTGTATTCGCATAGGATATTTTACTAAAGGTTTCTTAAAAATATGAACCAATGTAGAAATGTCTTTCGGGTGATGTCGTATAGTTAATATTTTACTTGACGTTTCGCTGACTATCCTGTCAGCTTCTTCAGAAGATTTCTAAAGACTGCTGTTGTTGTCTTTTGCTGCTCGTTATATATCCTATTTTTGTTCCGCTTTGCTGATCCATAACCGTTCTGCTTTGCTGATCCGTAACCGTTAAGTTCCGCTGAATCGCGTCGTTCGTTGTATTACGACTCCGTAGTGCTAACCTCCACGTGTTGCTGATCTTGTATCCATCTTCGCGATTGAAGTTGTTGGTGTTCTTCATTATTTCTATGGATTCGCGTATTATCCTCGGGTAGTAGTGACTGGTCCTGGCTAATACCTTGACGTCGCTGTAGCTTATGCGGTGGTCTCCTTGTTGGTGCAGGTGTTCTGCTACTGCAGATTTTTCAATATGCCTAAGGCGTGCGTCTCTCTCGTGCTCTTTCACTCTGCACAGAACACTCCGTCCTGTTTGACCGATGTAGCTTTTTCCACATTGGCATTTCAGTTCGTATATGCCTTTTGCTCGTAGTTTTGGTAACACGTCCTTATTTGGAGGGAGTAGCTGGTCGATTTTGGTCACCGTGTTGAAACGTGTGGTGATGTTTTTCTCCCCTAGGGTCTTTTTTAGCCTGTTGGTGACTCCGGCTATGTATGGAAGGTACGCGTGTCCTGTTGGTTGTTGTTGGTCTTCGTCTTTTCTCTGCTCTCGTGGCTTCCTTATATCTTTTGTGCTATAGCCGTTTTTCTGCAGGGCGTTTTTGACGTGTTGTATTTCGTTATTCCTGTGATGTTTGTCGCTGATTTTTGCTTCCGCTCTTCTTAATAAAGTGTTGATGAGGGATCTTTTCTGTTGAGGATGGTGGTGAGATGTTGCATGCAGGTACCGGTCTGTGTGGGTCTTCTTGTGGTATACACTGTGACCTAGTTTGCTGCTGTCATTGCGCTCCACTAGTACATCTAGGAATGGTAAGGTGCCGTCTTCTTCGATTTCCATGGTGAAGTTAATGTTTGCGTGTTGTCTGTTGATGTGTTGCAGGAATTCCTCTAGAGTTTTTGGTCCGTGTGGCCATATGACAAAAGTGTCATCTACATATCTGTACCAGCATTTAGGTTTCATCCAGCTGGATTCGATGGCTTCTTGTTCGAACGCTTCCATAAAGATGTTAGCGATTACAGGTGACAAAGGAGATCCCATTGCAGCGCCACTCGCTTGTTCGTAGAATTCTCCGTTCCACAGGAAGTAGGTCGAAGTAAGGCAGAGTCTCGCCAAATTAATCAGATCCGGTTGTAGTCCTTTTGGTATTAGTTGTTGCCTGATGATCTCTAGTGTTTCTTCCACTAGTACATTGGTGAAGAGTGATTCGACGTCGAAAGATACCAATAAATCTTCTTTTGTTATTTCGTGTTGTTGTAGTATCTCGGTGAAATGTTCGGAGTTCTTCACAAAGCTTTTGGTGTTCCCGGAGTATTGTGCTAGTTGTTTTGCGACATATTTGGTTAATTCGTAGGTAGGTGAGCCACATGTACTGACGATCGGTCTGAGAGGGTTGCCAGGTTTGTGTATCTTTGGTAGTCCGTACAGTCTTGGTGGTCGGCTTTCTGATGGTAATAGCCTTCTTTGTTCTTCCTTTGGGATTGATGATTCCTTAATAGCGTTTCTGGTTTGTTTTTCTACGTTCGTGGTTGGAAAATGCTATTAAGGAATCATCAATCCCAAAGGAAGAACAAAGAAGGCTATTACCATCAGAAAGCCGACCACCAAGACTGTACGGACTACCAAAGATACACAAACCTGGCAACCCTCTCAGACCGATCGTCAGTACATGTGGCTCACCTACCTACGAATTAACCAAATATGTCGCAAAACAACTAGCACAATACTCCGGGAACACCAAAAGCTTTGTGAAGAACTCCGAACATTTCACCGAGATACTACAACAACACGAAATAACAAAAGAAGATTTATTGCCAATGTGGAAAAAGCTACATCGGTCAAACAGGACGGAGTGTTCTGTGCAGAGTGAAAGAGCACGAGAGAGACGCACGCCTTAGGCATATTGAAAAATCTGCAGTAGCAGAACACCTGCACCAACAAGGAGACCACCGCATAAGCTACAGCGACGTCAAGGTATTAGCCAGGACCAGTCACTACTACCCGAGGATAATACGCGAATCCATAGAAATAATGAAGAACACCAACAACTTCAATCGCGAAGATGGATACAAGATCAGCAACACGTGGAGGTTAGCACTACGGAGTCGTAATACAACGAACGACGCGATTCAGCGGAACTTAACGGTTACGGATCAGCAAAGCAGAACGGTTATGGATCAGCAAAGCGGAACAAAAATAGGATATATAACGAGCAGCAAAAGACAACAACAGCAGTCTTTAGAAATCTTCTGAAGAAGCTGACAGGATAGTCAGCGAAACGTCAAGTAAAATATTAACTACACGACATCACCCGAAAGACATTTCTACTATGGATTACGGTCGTGAAAGCCTACACTCAACTGTATGAACCAATGGTTTGTGATCAGTCTCTATAGTAACTTTTTTCGTGTAAATATACTGGTGAAATCGCTTACATGCAAATACAATAGCTAACATATCTTTTTCAATCTGCGCATAGCATTTTTGTATATCTGACAATGATCGAGAAGCATATGTTATTGGGCCTGAATTTTGTAATAAACCAGCTCCAATGGCATATTGTGAAGCATCAACTGTTATTGTGATCGCTTGATCAGGCTTATGAAATTGTAAAACAGGTGTTGAAAATAAAATGTCTTCTAATTTGTTAAATAAATTCATTTGTTCATGACCCCATGAAAAAATAACATCTTTTTTTAACAATTCTCTTAGCGGTGCAGTTAAAGTTCCTAATTTTGGTATGAATTTATGTAAGTAATTGACAATTCTCAAAAAACTTTGTAACTCTTTTAGTGACGTTGGTATAGGATAATTACGAATAACATCTATTTTATCATAATCTGGTTTGATGCCTTTATCAGATATAACGTGTCCCAAATATTTAATTTCATTTACACAAAATTTACATTTTTCTTTGTTAAGTTTTAAATTTACCTCACGCGCCCTTTTTAAAACCAATCTAACTATTATTAAAACTAATCTATTATTATGTTCCTCAACCGTTCTACCCCACAAAATGATATTGTCTACGTAAATTTCACAACCAGGAATGTCTTTAAAGCGTTCTTTCATTTTTCGTTGGAATACCTCAGAAGCACAAGTTAATCCATATGGTAACCTCAGAAATCGATACTTTCCAAAAGGAGTATTAAAAGTACAAAGTTTTGAGTTATACTTGTCTAATTTAATATTCCTAAAACCATTAGATGCATCTAATACAGAAAAATATTTAGCATTTTTTAGTTTACAAGTAATATCTTCAAATGTCGGAATTTGATAATAATCTCTTTTAATTGCTTTATTTAAATGGAAGGGATCAATACAAATTCTAAAATCAACACTAGGTCTATTAACAATTACCAGCGAATTTACCCATTCTGTAGGTTCATCCTCCTTTATGATTATATTCTGATTACATAACCTATCCAGCTTACCTTTTAATTTATTGATAATACTTGCGGGAAATTTTCTTGCTAAATGTATTACAGGTTTAACACTTGTATCTATTTTAATTCTATATTCACCAGGAATGCAACCAATACCTTTAAATACGTCTATATATTCTTCAATCAAGTTACAATGTTCTATTGTTCCTATCATTTGAGCTACATTCTATCGTTGAATATCCTGAACACCCAAAATGCACGGACCACAATTCTCTACTACATAAAAAGTTATATTAAAATCATTATTATTATAGGTACATGGCATACAGACAGACCCTAATACGTTTAAATGATTACCTGAATATGTTGTCAACACAACCTTTGATTTATTTAAGTTACGAGTACCAAAATTTTTCTTAAAGATATATGAAATAATATTTGCTTGGGCCCCTGTATCTACACTGCTCAAAACAATTAAGAGGATTTTACAAAAATAATAATAAAATAAATAAATAAATAATATGACACGCAAATATTTTTATATTGCAACTATAACGTTTTTAAATAAGAAACAGATTGCTTTGACAAGTCCAACTTGTACAGCGCTTCAGTGCGAACCGCCACAGCTTGATGGTATAAAAGCGCGTATCCGAACAATCTCGACTACAGTTAGATTTTACCATTTTCCGTATCATAGCATATTTTTAACCGTAATTACAGGTAATAATGGAAAGGCAACGTGATTTGACTTATGCACAGGCTTGGGGAGCGATAGGTCAATTGGAAGGTGGACGGAGACGGCAAGCTGTTGCTGAAGTTTTTGCAGTTGTGGAATCGGTTTTTAGAAACTGGAGATGTTCAGAAAAGACGACGACAAGGACGCCCAGCATCTACAACATCAAGAGATGATCGATACCTAACAGTATTAGCACGTATAAACCGCACTCATAACGCAACGCAGCTTAGAAGTGAGCTTGCCGCTGCTACGGAAAGAGTAGTATCAACTCAAACAATAAGAAGTCATCTTCACAACGTTGGCATGTATGCTCGAAGACCCCTAGTATGCGTTCCACTAACTGTTCTTCATAAAAGGTCGCGAAGAGTATGGGCTGAGCAACATAGAAATTGGAATCACGATGATCGGGCACAAGTACTGTTTTGTGATGAATTCAGATAATCAATAGAATGGACTGGCCAGCAAATTATCCTGATGGTAATCCCATCCAGCATGCTTGGGATGTTTTAGGAGGATGTTTTGCAGCAAGAAATATGCCACCGCGTACAAGTCGGGAACCTCAAAATGCTCTGATAGAGGAATGAAATAATCTTCCACAAGAATTTTTTGATGTCCTGATTCGATCAATGACGATGAGATGTCAAACCTTTATTGCCGTTTGTGGAGATCATACACATTATTAATAATGGATTTTTGGATGAATGAATAATGGATAATAATGGATTTTTTTATTAATAATGGAATTAGCATTTAAAGTTCCTATAAATGAATCTTCCACATGTTCTTCAGTTTCTAGGTTGTACAACATTTTCCCATTATTTCTACACATTCGGACAAAGTGATTAAATATTTCACATATTCCTCAACATTTTCCGTACGCTTTACAACTGTTTCTACCATGTTTGAAACCACATTTTTGAGATGTTCCTACAATTTGACGATTGTTGTCCTCTGTTAGGTTATGCTTACGCTGTATACTTCTTTGACATTCTCGGATACGCCTGCGTTTTGGACGATAATGTCTGCGCATGTTCTACTTGTTTGAAGTTCCTGTTCCCTCCATAACTCCTTCTATCTTTGTTCTTCCTTCGAACGACCATGACACCTCCCTCGTCTTGCGCATTTGTTTCCTTACGAATGATATCCAACTGATTTTTTGTAACTTCGGCTACTTTGCAGATTTCAATGGCGTCGTGTAGATCTAAATCCTTTGTTCTTAATAATTTACTTTTTAGCGATTTATCCTGCATTCCATGCAGCAATTTATCCCGTATTAGACTATCGGTTAATTCCCTGTATCCGCATGTGCTGCTTAACTGACGAAGTTGGGTCACATACTCATCCACTGTTTCGTTTGGTTTTTTATCTCTTGTTAGGAAAATATGGCGTTCATAAGTTTCGTTTAATGTAGGTGCAAAGTAATCCGAAAATTTCCGTTTAATCTTGCTATACTTTTCTTTTTCTTCATCAAAATTCCATTTAAAATTGTTGTATATTTTTAATGCTGTATCACCAATTGTATTTAAAAGTAATGATCATTTATATTCTTCGCTTTCTTTTTCATTTTGGATGCTTTTAAATATATTTGAAATTTTTGTAAAAATAATTTCCATGCTTCCACGTGGTTGTTTGAAAAATCCCTTTCATCCGGAATTTTTACTTTTTCACTCATCTTTCTTTTTCTTCGCGCACCAACTGCATAGTTTTACGTTTTACTATTAAATATAGATTTATTTTTATTTTAAGAAGCCTATATTTTCTAACATTCACTAATTCTTTCTGAATAGCTTTACTGACTGCGCCATGTGTTATATAGGTGTGAGATAGAGGAGCGTTGCATCTATGCACGTGAGTGTCTGGTTGAAAACTGTCTTTAATATCGTATAGTATAATATTATATACAGAGTATTTACAAATGACAGCAAACACTGTATTTTACTTTACATTTGGAATACCTATCTTTTTTCATCTACAGCAATATCAACTTACACTTATACAGGTAGTTAGACTTTTTTAATGTGGAACGGCCCAAACGGGGTGTATAAGCTTTTTAAAGTATGTCAACCTTTGTACGTAAATTGCGCGTACAAAGTGTTCCATGGCTTTGTTACTATCACACCGTCGCCTCCCTTCCTTAACAGCAAACAGCAGCTCCGGAGTGTACCGGAAAAAAAAAACGACACTAACAGGACTCGAGCACACAAGTGCAGACTCTCTTACCACATTACCACCGAACTAGTAGACATGCCTGATTTTAAAAGAAGGTCGCAGTGACTCCGGCATCCTGCATATTTCTAACATAATGTAAAATTAACCTTTTGTATTCGTTGATTTTTGGATATTAATGTAGATCCAGATGATAGACTTTATCCTTGGAGCTTTCGGTAGCCTGAAGGGATTTTTGATATCGGAACCAGGAAGTGAAATATCGGCGGCTGAACGGGCCTTTCCGGGCCCGATCCATGCGACCATATTATGTCAATTCTTTGCATTTGGCAAAAAAATCAAAAACTGAAGTGCGTTGAAACTGCCTAAGATGTCATGTACGATTTTAACAAATACGTTTTTGATAACTCTCGAGCGACGAACCATACTTTGTGCAGTTTTCGAGAAAAGAAATTAAAATTTTCATGAGTAAGTCGCCCGACGAGAGAAGTAAGCGTCTTTTCAAGAATTTAAGTTTCCAGGTTGACACCACGTCGTAACTGCATGAGTCTGCCGACGTTTGGCTCGAGGTTGGGTGAAAGTTCTTCTGGGCTGCTGCATCTTGTATCGCTGCTGTGAGAAGAATAATTGTGGTCGCTCGGTGTTTTTTTTTATAAGGTTGCGTAAGGGGGTGACGCGTACAAGGCGAGTTGTGATTGACAGAAGTTCGGTATCCTTAAATCGAATATAGCCGAATGAAACTGACCAGAGCTGAATATAGTCGAACATGCCCGAATGAAACCGAACAGAACTAAATACAGCTGAGTGGAGCCGAATAAAATCAAATAGTCTAACGAGCAGCTAATGCTCTATCCAAACGTCGAATGCTACTAGTTATACTACTAAAAGAAAAAAGAATTGTTATTTTGATTTACTTAGCAAAAAGAAATCTTTGCTTTCAGAATTTAAGAAGATCAAAATGAAATAATAATGAATGTTGAATTAAGAGTAAATACTTTTAAATCGACATGAAAAAATTAATTTTGACGTTTGTTACTTTAGTGAAAGCTTTTTTTGAGTGTATTTCATTCAATTTTCTTTTGTTAGTTACCCCTTTCTTCGATCATTCAAACCTTTTTTTTTTCTCTGAGCTGTGTTTGCGTATGTATGAAGTAAGGCGTTAGACTAAAAGTAAACATTGTCGAAGCTAGTATGGTATTAAGAACATGGATGGGTTGGATTCCATAGGATACACATTCTCCAGACGTGTACATGTTATTTCAGCCGAAATGCGCACGATTACACCAAAGTATTATTAAAGTAAACAAAAACAACTAAATTACAGCGGTAATAGCTATACAGAACTAGGATAAACATTATTCTAGATTCAATTGCATGTATTTCCAAATTCTCATGTATTATGCATGCTGGGTGCTTTACCGCGTAGCAGTTCCGCGTAACAAATGAAACTGGAAACGGAATGGAACGATCCCATTCGGTTAGGTTAGACGAGGACGTCAAATAAACGCGAACAAGTCTGCCGGAAGTGGGTGATCCTCTCTTTTCGATGGTTCGAACTGGCTGAAATTGCGTCTCTACATTATATGACGACCTTAAATTCGTCTCGAAAGCCGAGAAGGTGCAATGGTAATGCGTTTCGCTGATCCCTCTCCCCATTGCACAGGCAAATATAAAACAAATGAACGGGCGTTTACAATTTTTGCTCTCTCGCGCTCGAAAATAGCGAATATCGAACTGTATCGTAAAAGTGCCGTGGCAAAAAGATAGATGCATGTATTCGGAATGGCCTACAGAATTTCCATGTAAAATGAGGGACATAATACTAACAATAGAAAGAACGTCCGCTTATTGGTCGAAGATAGAGTTGAAAAGATTTGAAATGTAATTAGGTAATCAAATGATAAATCGAATACACATAAGTTAAGTTTGTTTACATTATTTTCACGTGTACAATACACTCTTGGAGTTTAGCTGGATCGTCCCGGCTTACCCTCTATAAGTAATTTAGTTACCAAAATAGTTGACAGCATTTTTTTTTTTCGAAAAAACTAAGATCTTCAAATAAGGACCTATAAAAGTGGTTCACTTATTTGCGAGATCACTTGGAAAGTTTTCCTTTCGAAGAAATTTATTCTTGAAAATCCAGCGAATCATTAAAATAGCTTAGTATTCATTTATTTTCTATTAAACTATATCCTCACTGCAAATGAAGAAAATTGGCTTATCTGCTGACACTAGACTACATCGAAGATTTAGAAACTTAAAATTCTTACGAGGCCGGAAAGCAACAAATCTAAATAAAATTAATGTAATTGGAGCGGCAGAGTAACATATCTCGATTTGGGGATGCGGTCTTATCTTGATTAAAATTTAGTGCTGCGGCATTCAGCTGTCCGTTAACGGTCGCAGCCACTGGACGCGGTTCTTGTGCCAAAAATTTTACGACGCAGTCTCCTAGGCGCCTTCAAGCATCACTGCAAGCGCAAAACAAATGAGGATGCCGTCTAGTTTTCATGTAATTTATTTTTTCTGCTAAGACATCCATCGCCGGAACGTTGAACTCAGTAGTTAGTCGCACTCAATCGATATGATTTTCAACTTTTCGCTTCATTCTTGTCGACGGGAAATGAGAGCCGCATGCAAATAGCATCCATTTCAGATATCGTAAAACTGTAGAGATTTAAAACGAGCTCCTGTTGAAGTAATAATACCCGACAACAATACGTTCACATGTAAAAATTTTTCCATCATAAAATACGAAGCTTACTCAAATACAAAATGTACAGATTTGGTAACGAAAATGTTTTTCCTTCAACCACAAACTATGTAGGTAGTTGAGTGACAGTAATCGTTGTTACTATTACTGTGTAGATAAGTGGATGTGTAAATCATGAAATATTAACTAGTTAATCGCCAACTGTCAGACGTTAAAGTGCTTGCATGGCAATCTGGCCCGGGTGGAGTTTCGTTAGGTGTTTCCATCCAAATATTGTATATTCATATCCATTACATGTATAGTAAAAAAAGACTAGACAAACATAGGATTTTTTATACTTCCTAAAAGCATGAAAATTTGAATTTATGGATTCTTACATATGAAGAAGGTCTGGGGTCCTTACATAGAGACTTTCCGTAAAATGGTTTTTATTTTCGTTTCCCAACATCATTTCGGCAACTTCATGCAGTTGTAACAAAAGCTTAGCAAGTTTTCTTTAAAATCCCTATTTCTCAAGAGGTATTTCGAAAGACAGGTTCTTTTTATATCAGTTAATTCCTTAATGCAACAGAAAGGAATATGCTTTCAACCGATTTGATAGGTCTATGTATAATTTACTGGAGTTGTAGTCACAGACAATGGTTGTTTCCTTTCCTCGTTTAGTACACTTAGCAGATATAGAATGTAGCGTTTGTCATACCATTTTAAAGTTACTGCTCCTATGTTACTTTCGCACAAATCGGATCCATTTTCAATTTCGTAGACACTACATCTTTCGAAATATTTTTTCTACCCATTGTCAATATGCCAACCAAATGAGTGTTTTACGTTTTTGGAGTTCGTCAGCTAAGGCAACATCTGTGCGAGAATAATCCATGTATAAAAACATTTATGATTCAACAGGGGAGTCGTAGGCGATAAAGCTGTCGACACTATAGCCGGCTTAGCCGTAGTCCTTCCTCTTTCCCACAGTACTTTTCTATAATTTCTAATTTTGACGTATTGACGGAAAGACAACTTTCTTCTAAAGGGAACAATATAAACAATCTATACAAAGCTACTTCCCTGAAATGTATGTTTGCTCGAAACTACTGGTTACATTTGCTAGAAGAAGACGTACTTTTCCTAGTCGCTCTTTAACTCCACATTAAATTAAAATGTCACTATTTTTTCTCCATTGGCATTTTTCTATCTGTGTAAACGTGAATTTGTTGGCAAGGGTTTGTTCCTTTACTATTCCTCGTGTCGATTGGTTGGTGTATGTTTTAGTACTGCCAATACGTTATTACGCATTTGGTCAAAAAAAGTTATCCACGAACTTGGGATAACTCCAGGCCTATCTCAAGCGAAGGCATTTATGTTGGCCAGCTGGGACAAAACTAGGAAGCTTATAGAACTTGACAGGAAATCTGTCAGGAGCCTAACCGCAATTGTTAGAGGCCATGTTCGACTAAAGAAACACGTATACAGAGTATAACTCGTTCAATAGGAGTGCGGTTTGTGTTTGGAAAATGAAAAAGCAGTTGTGCACATTTTCTGCCACTTTCCGCAGAATCAGATCTTTTCTGTTTGGTGGGTCGTTTGTAACGACCGAGACTATGGGAAAAACTCCGCTGAACAAACCTTTGGAATTCGTCAGAACAATAGGTCTACTTGACGAACTAAAAATTACATTGGTAAATGTAATGCAATCGATTGGTTTAAATTTAGTAGCTCATAATAACGGTCGGATGTTGTTTTAGAAGTGAAATTTTCAGCAATGACGAATCTAATCTAGAATAAACGTAGTCAATGTCCATACACCTATAAAAAGTTCTCGCCAAAGAACATGCAAATGAACTTGGGCACCTACAGAAAGCTGATGGCAGCTTTAGTGGGAATTCTAGAGAGGGTTTAGAGATACTAATGAATACTCACTTTTCAGCCTGCATCGCACATATCAACAAAGACTACCACCTTGAAACGAACTCAAGTCGCCCATCAAAGGAGGTACGAAGTCTAGTAAGTAAAACCTTTCCAACTAATAGGATAAGATGGGCTTTAATGATTTTTAAACCATACAAATCACCTGGGGGAGATGTTGCAGAAAGTTATAGACGCTATTATTCCAATGCTGGAGTGCTTGTACAAAGCCAGCTATAGCTTTAGCTATATACCAATGTTGTGGAGAGACGTTAATGTGGTATTTATACTTAAAGGACATAGGCGATCAGCCATAGAGCCTAAAGCGTATAGACCTCAGTCCCTCCTCTTTCCTGCTTAAAGGAATGGAAAAGGTACTGGACCAGTACCTAAGGAACGAAGTGTTTATAGCAAACCCGCTTCATTCCAGCCAACATGTACACGAGAACGCAAAATCAACAACGACGGTCCTCCAGCGCGTCACTAGCAGGCTGGAGGTGTCGTTAATGGCAAAAGAAATAGCTCTTTGTGCTTTCTTATACATAGAGGGTGCCTTTGATAACACCTCTTTCGAGAGCATAGAGAGAGTGACTTCTTTCAAATGTTTTCACCCGTCGTCTACAAAATGGATCAGTCATGCTCCAAAGTCGACGAATAAGCGTCACGCTGGGATCGGAAACGACAACAGTTAGAGCCGACAGAGGCTGCCCTCAAGGAGGAATCTTATCACCTCTGCTCTGGTGCCTGGTTGTAGATTATCTTTTATAGAATTTGACTTTGACCAGCGGATATGAGGTGCAAGAGTACGCTGACGACCTGGTAATCATGATCCGTGGAAAATATGAGAAAATTATATTACAACTTATGCAAAGAGCTCCTGACGATACATATAAATGGTGTCAAAATCATAGCCTACGGGTAAAGCCAGAAAAGATTACAGTCGTTCCTTTCACATGGAGAGGGAAAGTCTGCTTGAATACACCCTCCATTGAAGAGAAAATGATTAACTTCAGCGACGAAGTAACATACTTGGGAGTCATGTTCGATAAAAAACTAACATGGAACTCCCACATGTCCAACATATAGAAGAGCCATTGCGGCATTATTAGTATGCCGCCGGCTACTTGGTAAGAACTGGGATCTTAAGCCTCAAATGATACACGACAATAATTATATCCATGATCACCTACGCCTCTTTGGTTTGGTCGTACTTGGCAAGAACTGGGGTCTTAAGCCTCAAATGATTCACGGCAATAATTAGACCCATGATCACCTACGCCTTTTCGGTTTGGTGACCAAAAGCATCTCAGAAGATGTTTTTGGTCTGCAACAGCAGCTTCAACAAATTCAAAGGCTTGCTTCTTCCAACATTACAGGTGTGATGCGCAAGTGTCCCACAGCTGTCCTTGGAGTCCAGCTGGGGTTAACGCCGTTTCAGATCCACATTCAGAAACAGGCTATATTGAGTGCCCTCACGCTGAACAGAATGAAAGGATTGCAGCCTGGGGATCTTAAAGGGCAACCTAGAATCCTTGAAGATTTCAACATAAATTACCTGATGCATATTGCAAAAGACAAGATCTCTATGCGATACAATTTTGATCAGCCTTATAAGGTGATCGTTGAAGCCCGTGAATGGGCATCGGGGCAGCTTCAAAGCATAGGAGGTACCCTGGCATGGTACACGGACAGCTCGAGTATAGAAGGTATTGGGACAGGTATAGGCATTAGTGGGCCTAACTACCACCTTAAAATGCCTACAGAATTTCACACCAACATATTTCAAGCAGAGATTTCTGCTTTGAACTTGTGCGTCATAAAGAACCTCGAGACAGGGGTACGAGGCACAACCATAACTACATTTAGTGACAGTCAGGCAGTTCTAAAGGCTATCAAAGCCTACTCATATGAATCTGGTCTGATTCACGAATATATACGCAATTTAAGGAAATTGGGACATAAAAACCACGTTACTCTGCGATGGGCCCTATGCCATCAAGGGATCGAAGGCAATGAAAAGGCAGACAAGCTGGCTAAGGTAGCAGCCAACATGCCCTTCATTGGTCCTAGCCCCTTCTGTGGTCTACAAGGGAGCCACATAAAACAAGTAATTAAAGCATGGGAGGACGATTAAAAGACCTCGTACTAGGAAAGTGATTCAGGACAAAACAGGCGAAAGCATTCATATCAGGCTCGTTTAAATTAGCAAAAATAGTGCTATCGTTTAGCAAATGAGACCTTGGATTACTGAGGGGATTTCTGACAGGTTATGTAACCCTAAAATATCACCTATTCAACCTAGCTAAAGCTGAAGATGAAACACATATGTCGTCTGTGCCTAGAAGATTTGGAGACGACAGAACATATTTTGTGTAATTGTGTTGCCATCACTCGCACTCGACAACAACATTTCAGTAAACTGTTCCTGACATCTACTGAACTGAGATCCTAGAGTAGTACTAAGGTTTATTAAGAGCCTTCCAAGCAGGTCTTAAAATATTGCCTTATTCTTTCACAGACTCTTGGTACGCGGACTTTAGCTGGAGGATGATCCTGTAGCTCGAACACCTGTTCAGGTTATTGCTGCCGCTGCTTTTCCCAAGCATTTTTCCGAAGGCTCGCACGAGATGGTTCCTTTCTTATTTGCTCATTTAGCATATACCAGCCGTGGTCATCTGACGCCGTGCTTTATTTTATAGTTTCTGCAGCGGATATTCCGCGATTGTAGCTTACGTCAGCGCCTTACGTTAAAATTGGCACGCTCCTTCTTCGATAAATAGTACTAGCGATTGTTTTGTATGCAGAAACTCTTTCCTGACGTCTGTAATGTAGTGCATTTGAAAAAATCTTCTTGTCCGTCATCAAAGTATTTTACCAAAGTAATCTACGGCAGTCGAACCCCGCTGACGCTAGCGGTGCGAGCTTTCAGTGAATCAATCGTCTCTAAAGTAATAGGATTCCTAGCCAGGCAGGACCACATTTTTTTCAATTTATCGTAAGGTAAACATTCATATTCTCCAATTATTTCCTCTTTACTTACTTACTAATATCCATGTGATCCTTTTTTTTAATTGTACATATGTTACTGCTTAAGTAGAATATATGTGTACTATCCTTCGTCCATGAAAAGTCGGTCCAATTGCTGTTTTACTAAGTTACGAAAACATTTTCTAGTTTGGTTCACAGGTCTTCTTCTGATTTGTTGAGTTAATAAACCAGTAACGCAGACGCGTAAATACTAACTGCAAATAGACATCAATAAAGAAGGTCTAGGAACATAGATTAGAGAAATCATCAAATGAGTGTCCTATTCTAGCACCAGGGTCATTGCTCTCCTCGTTATTTGAAATGAACAGCTAACATAGTATCTAAAACTTAATTATTACCTGTGACATTTAGCGCATTCACTATGTCTTTTACCACACATGTAACCCCTAAAAACCATGACGGTATGAGATTTTTTCAGTAAAACTTACAAATTTAGCTTTTATTAAGTTTTTCTACCAACCTACTTCGGTTAAGCTGCTTGCTGATTTTAATCTAAGAATTTAAATTAATATTTTGGTATTTAGTTGATTTGTCGGTAAGGTAAAGGATACTACTTTTTAAATTATTAATCGATATTTAAAGCTATTCAAAAATCAGTAATATTATCAATTGAGTTTCGGTATTATTTTATTTAACTTAAAAAAAAATAGTTAAAGATTTTATGTGCGAGTTGTGCTTCGTTTTAATATTTATCAGATTGTTAGTTGGAAGCAATCATAGACATTGTGTTGCAGTAATTAGATTCTACTATAATGTGTAAGACAATGGCATACAAATAAATTGGGATAACTTCGAGGAAAGAGCCAGCTGCACACAAACTTGCAACTATACGCACCTCCTTCTAGACCAGCGTCACCACAGCTTTATTTTGACCAGGCTAAGGTTCCAGGAATAAAAAGGTCTTCCGTACAATTCCTTTGAATCAAAGATAATTGCGTTATGGAAGAATCTTGCCCCATTTCCCCACAAATATGTAGAACAATTGGGCAATAAAGTGAATTTTCCTAAAACTGGTTGATCCAAACAAACCTCCAGATGTTCAACTGTTGCAGTTATTGTTTGCGCATTATGTCACTTAAAATTAGCTTTATCAATTTAACTAATCCCTTACGAAAAACCAGTTCCCCTAATTGTCGTTAAAGCAATAATGGCAACACGTAGACCGACCACCTCGCCAATGCATATACGTATATTATATTTTCTAGATATTAGGCAAATGGAGATATATTGCAAACGGCTACAGAGGTGTCTTAATAAATTCACTGATTAACACCACCGGAGAAACGGATGGCGTGCAATAAGTTGAAAGATGAATACGTAAACGAGGAAGTTTGTATTAGAAATTATGCGACTGTGCTGGAGTGTATATTCATTCTCTTTCTCTGTCTTCGTCTGTGCTACTTTGAGAGACTCCTCTCTTTTGTACTGGCTTGTTGGATGCTCAAACGGCGCGGCGAAACATTGAATTGATTATCTGAATACCGGGGTGTAAATTATGCGAAGGAAGATGATAGCTTGTTAGAATAATATCTGGAATTTTAGTTGCATACGTTTGGTGCGTCAGGAACTTGTTGGTTGTAAACAGGTAAGCACAAATTGATTCAGGTTTCATCCTCAAATGAAAACTGACAAGATGCATTTATATGTATTACATGCTGCCGCATCGGTATTCATACGCTGCGTGCAATGGGCAAATCCAGTAGACGAAAAGTTAATAAATGACGTACCTCTGTTTACTAAGCATTTTAATTTTTTTTTAAGTTTTTTCTGCTAAATAAGGTCGTACTCCAAAGCGCAATTAACTGATTATCCAGAGAAAGAGTGATAAACTATAAGAGAGTGTTAGAGAATAAAATTTACTTAACACTTTAATGGCCATGCAAAGAATGGAAAATTGCAAATGAATAAAATAAAATGGCAAAAGACAATGTTGCCAAAACGATATCCTAGCATAATTTATACTAACAAAATATAACATACGCAATATCGATTACTTTTTGTGAAATTTCAAAAAAACAAGTTGAATGCAAGCAAACGTTACATATATTACAAATATGTCCACCGTTTACTCTACATAGTCTACACTCTAACGATATGTGATGCAAACTTTGGTCACTTGTCTTTTAATGGATTTTTTCAGTAGTAATAAAAATACTCAAATTTTCAAAAATTCAATATAATTAGTATATATCTCATAGCACAAGTAATTTTGGCACCATTAATGTATTTAGTTTCTTTATGTACAATAGTATTTTGAAAGGCTATTAGGTGCAAAGCTATTTCATAAAATATTATATATCCTTGTGCGTTTCACCGTTAGTTTTGTAAAGTTGATTGTAGACATACCGAACCATATGGTCATATGGTTATCGTAAATTGAGGAAAACAGTAGGGATACAAACAATTACATTGAATATATTCATTTATATTAAATACCCTGGGTGTGCTAGCCTCGAAGTCGAAGAGTGCTACTCTCGCAGATTCTGTGGCAAAGACTGCATAATTCTGTAGAGGTCGATATCGCGATATAATTCGACAATCTCCGTGATTGGAGTATCTTTAACTAGATACTCTCATCCGAACAAGTTAGCTTGAACATCGTATATATACGCGAACTTGAATTACAGCTACTACCCTCCACATAGGTGTACTGATGAGCTGTGATACAGCGACACCCGTATACACAGTGGTTGGTGGTAGCTGGTTCATTAATATAATATATTCATTTATATTAATTGCCCTGGGTGTGCTAGCCTCGAAGTCGAAGAGTGCTACCCTCGCAGATTCTGTGGCAAAGACACTGTAGTATAATTGTGTAGAGGGTCGACATAGCGATATAATTCGACAATCTCCGTGATTAGAGTAATCTAATCTTTAATTAGATACTCTCATCCGAACAAGTTAACAATTATATTGCTTAATTTTGCGAATTATGCACAATAAGCAACATACATTTTGTATAAGTACGCTATTATAATCAGTTTGATTAGCACGTAATTCAATTTTATTTAAATTTAAATTTATAGTAAACAGGCTCTAACTAGACAATATTCGTATACTACTCGTTTTCCAAACTTGATTGGTTATTTCAGAATACTTATTGGCGTAGCTTCATAGGGTCTGGGAGTGCAAATCTTTATTGGACGATAGCAATCATGTATTTTTGACGTTTCATTTTCTGCTTGTACTTATTTGCAGTACATACATCTTCAAATAATGGCTTTTCATTATCAAACTTCTTATGTGAGCGTACTTTAATATTCCATCAACATCCGCTGCACCGTGTTGGTCCATAATGAGAATATACTTTACACTCTCTTCTCCAATAGGTGGAAGAATATTCACTGCACCCGTTTCATCGTCCAAATTATACATACATATCTTCTGATTGCACTGTCTGAACTAATCTACTTTTTAAAGGAAGTAGGTTGTACACCTCAGCGAATATCGGCCTTTCCACGTTATACGGCCTCCAATGTTAGCAAAATGATTGTTCGTGTTATTCTCAATTTCCGTTACTCGGTATTCACAATATCGGGCAGCTATTGTGTATTTATAAAATATCTTCAGCTTATCAATTTATTTATGATTTCTCATCAAATCGTCCTCAAGCGCAAGTCTACCGAAAGCGATTAACGTTGGTTCAAGTCATCCTAGAATTAACTCTAGAATTTTTCGCCAAATAGTATTTCATAACAAAAGTGTTCCTTGGGTGCTTTAAATTTCATGAGTCCTCTATCATTTCTTACCTTTATAAGCAGCGTTGTTAACTGCAACTGCTTTGAATAACTACTCAATGTGAAATATATAGAGGTCTTCCTTCTATCATCCGATGAAAGCAACTTTCCGCCCTCTTCAAAACCCTAATAATGTTATTTTCAATGTTATGTGCTCTGTTTTGTATCGACACCAAAACATCGTTAGTAATCAACATTAATTTGTAGCAACGTTGATACGATAATGCTGTATGCATTCTAAACGCTATTATTTAGGTACATAAAATATAAACATAATTTAAGGAATGTTTTAACTATTATCTTGCCTTTTTGACGTATTTATGTGTTATGTGCTCGTATGAAGCTCAGCAGATTTAGTCACTAGCAAATAGAATATACACATTCAAATGGCTATGCCAATCAAAGAATTTTACATTATCGTTGTTATGGAAACCAATAACAACGATTGCTTAGAATTTATTTATTTTTTTACTCGTCAATTTTCCTTGCACGTTGGTTGAAATAAATAGGTCTTACTGCTTGATTCTATATTTTCTAGGTTTTGATTAAGAGTTAGTTAAAAAAAAGTTAATTGAATATGATATTAAAATTTATTTAAACAAGTCTACACTTCCACGTACCATACTAACATTCCAGTTTTCTTTTTATTCAAATAAAGCCTAAGCATGTTTTTTATATTTAATGTATAAGTTAACGGACGGAATTTAATCGTTCGTTAAAAAAAATTATTTTAGGTTCGAACAGACAGAGAATTTTACAAAATATACTGAATAAAACTAACAAAGTTTAGGTTAAACTAACGCTAACAATGCTAGGTTAATATTACTTCCAACATTATTTCTATTCCCTTGTATAGGTGTCAAGAATGTTTACTTTAGATCCTAATATCATTTGCAAGACGCTTCTATTGTTTGCAGAAATAATGCAAGACGTACATCATTAATGCAAAATATATGCAAGGCGTAAATCGTTAGCAGTTAGTACTTATCAGCGGATATGACATATATTTTATTAGTAAGTCTGAAAAAAGGAAATTTGTAAAAAAGCACAATAACGAAAACAATACAAAAAGCCTTCGTTAATGATAATGTTTCCACATATTCATTATCTTTGCATCGTCGACCCATACTCGAGATTGACTGGCGCATTTTATTGTGATTGAGTTCTTCCCAAATCTAGATAAGTCCCTCTCACTTTATTATTTACATCATTAAGCAAATGCATAAATCTAAACATGTGAAGTAGTTAATACGTTTGCAGATCAATTTACAATTAGTGAACTTAATCACCTTAAAAACAGATATAAATCACTTTCGGCATAGGGGTAGATGTCACGAAATAATCGAATTATTCCTGGAAATGTCGTTTCGGGTACATGGAATCTGCGTCTAATCCTTCGTACCTCCGCTTGGCCACACTAATAAAGAGCCAAGTTAGGATTTTCGCGCTCCACAGTGATTAAAACTTGAAGAAATTCTTCAACAAATGAACCAACAACCAGACACGATTCTTAAATTTGTAATAAACACTTGGGAATTGGAATGCTATATTTATCATTATTCGACATCATTATTAGCAAAAAACTACCATATATTTTTGAGATTCTCAGCATTATATGCGAAGCTTTCTAAAACTACATTTCCTTTCTCAGGGTAAACAAATACTTTAATGTACTAATATGGTGCAGTTAATTTATAAGGGAATCATATTTTAAACAAATTCATGTATGCCTCGTGTCTTACTTCCAGTGGATAATGTGGTAATTGAGATAAACAATTAATTGCACATTCTTCGTCTCCCTACAAAGCGTGTTGCTTTGATTTGCTTTTTTTATTCAGTTCAGTTGTATGTGAAACGAAACAAGTCACGGCCCAGAATGTCGTGTAAGATCTCCTACGTTAAGGTAAGGCGATACCATGATAAAGAGAAACGATTCCGAGTGCCTATCTTCAACCCTCGCGGCGCCTTCTTCGGTAGTTCTCGATCCACATAAATGATGTCAAATTTTCTACTGATCTGGCAGCGCACGCCTCATTGGTTATAGATATTATATCCATACAGAAATTACTGCCGGAGGGTATCATCGGAGACGTACACATAAAAGTTCGAAGCGTCGAGCTACTGTCGACAAAGCATCTGGTTGCCGGATACGGTGAACAAACGACGAGACGCTTCATAAAGTCGATATGGAGAGACGCTCCCCAGCAGAAGGGGCAAATTCCGCGTAAGAAGGCATACGAAGAAGAAAAGACGGATAAAGGAGAAAAGTACGCGTGGTACAATCAACTTCCAAAAGAGAACAGTCACCTGCCTCTCAGAAACGTAGGAAATTCCGTGAATTTTCTATATCCTGGTGATGAAAAGCATTACTATACTTAGGTCTGAAATATTATTTTCAACTCGGAACAAGAAAAAAACGTAGGCAATTTGTATACTTTAACAAGTGGCATTCGATGCTTCAATGTGAGTGTATCGACATATCTAAGGAACTGGGAAAAATGGATCTCAATTTCATCGTCAACCAGGATGTATCTTTTAGAACGTGATAGATAAGCATAGCACTAAGAAGTATTTTTCCGTAGTTAGTTTGACGAGAAAGTTTTTTCGCAATGTAATGATTATTGGATGCTTCCAGTATAAGTTAGTAATGTCATACCTTCCGTTATTAAGTGTATGCAGAGTTGGCCATTTTCGCGGGTTCCGGAGATTGTGCCTTTGTAAATATTATTGAAATATTATTGAAATTACATTGAGACACACAGGCTGTCTCAGAAGTTAATAACTACCTAAATTTGTTCTTTTTTTTATGAAATGTAATATATGCTGTTACATTTTTGAAATTCCCGTAAAATGTTTGCAAAAGTTGTATAGTAGCATTGCATTAAAATTAAAGAATTTAAAGCCAGTGGGATTTCTTTCGAAAAAGTCAACGTCCACAGTAACCGTTCTTTCTCTGAAAGTGCGTCTTGGATAGTTATGTTTTTTACCATCCCAACATAAGGGGACCTAATACACACGAGTTTCTGTGCTTTTGAATTCGTAACGAGATGCTCATAATATTGAGTTAAGTTTGTGTGACGCAGTTTTCTTAATAAGTAATTTTGCTGTTGCCAACATCGTAGATAAAAATTATTAATATGTTAGCAATCTAAAATCAACCATCGTTATTCTTGAAATTGAACTACTATCAATGTCTATTTTGTTGCTTTTAAACTACTGTCTTAATAACTGTTGTCCAGAATTTTGCCAAAAATTTTAAACTAAATTAGTATGTCGAATGTTCCATTAAATAATGCTTTCTAATAAAAAAAAATGTTATATTAACTTACAGCAGTATTACGTGCAACTCGTTAGCAATTCAGAACAACACGGACGTATGTATATTAGGTTGTTTTATGCCTATATAGATACCAATAATCACGTCGATCACACTTCCACAGAAATAACAGTTGCTGTAAAATATTTTTTTTTACAAAAAACCATAACAGCTCCAAAACCTTTAACTTTATGACAGTGGTACCTCACAATTTAAGAGGGATTCAAAAAATGTAATAATAAACAAAACTTGGGGTGACCACGAATCTAGACAGATACTATGTAGGCTTTAATATAATTTTAAACCATGGTCCCAATCGAAAATCGTTCACAAATGGACAATTTTCAGAAACTGCGAAGGCGACTCTGTATAACGGTCTGCAAAAGCTAGATGTTGATAGAAACTGTTGGAACGGAATTGAAAACTATTTCAAGTGAAATATGTGTGTGAAATCTCAGCGGAAACTGTAGCTATGCATTGTTTACCTGACCTTAATATTGTAGAATCGTCAACCCGCAAGCAAGCGGCATCAGCACTAAATCGACCAATAACGTCGAACCTACTGCTAAACTCCGCAGAGCGCTATTTTTAGCCTCTGAAACAAACATCAAGGTAATATGGCTGAAGGGTCACAATGAAAATCCTGGTAATTTGACGACAGAGTGCGTGGGTGATATATCTTTGCGATATCAATGAGTAATATGCTATCTGGAGTAAAACAATATACATATAATGTCTTTTTTTGATAACTGGTATGTGGTAATTTTCTTCAGCTAAAATCGTAATTCTTTCCACCAGGAACGCAGAAGTTAGAAAATATATACAATACATTTGAAAAGTTCCAATACTGAACAAATATAGTTTGAAAGGCTGTGGATCTTCACTTGTTGTATTTCTTTAAGTCGATTAATAGTCAAATCACATTTGCGACCAAAATAAGTCCGCTGAGGCTATGCTGAAGCAATACAAAGAGTGAACAGCAACGGATACAGAAAACACTTTTCAAACAAACACTAATCAAACACCCTCCAAAGAGGTAATCATTTCTATACGCGAATAGTTCACAGCAATACATATTAAAAGCAGAAAAATATTAGTATTGCATATTATTATCTCTTGACGGAAAATATGTGTAAGTGGGACACATGCAAATTTTGTGATGTACTACCAATTAGTATTCGATATCAAACGGCTAATTTCATTACCTTTTATACAAATGTGTTTGGGGGTATTGCCACTATGTGCTTAATTCGCTGCTGAGTGTTTCATAGTCGTGAGAGAAAATTCAAAGCGCACGATGTCTGTCAAGCACATATTTCTAAGTTTCTAAGTTACGTGTTTGTGAGGCACATATTTCCAAAGAGAGTATAAAGTTAAGTGGTGATTTTCTTGTAACTGCCAAACTGTCGATAAAATTTACTAAACAGAATCAATATAAATTGCGGCCTAAGTACGTCCAAAAGAGCACAACCAAAGTTACTACGATTAGAAACTGCTCAAATCGACGATCCTAATTTAAAATTGAAAATAAAACGTATCTTGAAAGAAATGGAGGAGGATGAACTTCATGCTTGCTGATGTTTCCATCGAAGACGATCTCAATTATAGTGAAGAAGAAGATGTCAATGTGGAAATTCATGATGATAGCAGCTCTGGCGTCGATAACAAAAATGACAATGATAACTGTGTGTTATCTACTGCCACCCATGATGGTGGTTTATTGGAATCCTTTTATTGCAAAAATGGAGTCCTGACTCAACCTTTTTAGATTTGTGGATATTACTTATAAATCGTGAGATAATTAGAGAAGTCGTAAATAGGACAAATGTAAAATTGTAATTTGTGAGAGATAAAGCCTCTCAGAAATCAAATTGTAGACCAACAGAAGAAATTGAAATAAAGATCTTCCAGCACTTTTTATGTTGTCTACGTATTCAAATTCAGCCATGACTACTTTTCGCCACCGATTGTACCAGCTGTCCAATATTTTGGGCAGTTAAGTCAAGTAAGTAAAACAGTACCAGGCCCTCTTGGTATGCTTGCGTTTTGGTGATACCCTAAGTAAAGAAGCTAGAAAAATCGAGAGAGAGCGAGCAGCTGCCATTGCAGATGTAATGAATAAGTTTATTGATAATTGTCAAAAAGCATATTCCAGCACGCCTTCATTGAGAAAATGCTTATTCCTATTCGCAGCCAATGTAGATTCAAGGTCTATGCCTAAAAAAGCAAACAGGTACGGTTTCAAGGTTCTAACGCTAACTGAAGCTCACACTGAATGTTTTTACCTACGTATATGTGACAGAGGGTCGCGACGGTAAAAGTTTTTTGCTGAAGAAAAGCAGTTCCTAATACCTGCGCAAACTTAATGCGCCTTATTCCGCCTAATACAAATAATAACCAGAATATAACAATAAATAGTTGATTCTTATCATTGCCAGGAAACTGCATGTACCTACCTATGTAGGTACATCCAGAAGGTGCACTCATCTTTCTATAGGTTCACTAACAATGTAACTATGTTACTAAACCCAATTCAAAAATCCCACCTATGACCATATTCTCAGAACAGAAATGCACCCTACTAGTGTGTGAAGTGTCAAAAATCGGTCTATTTATAATGCTCAAAAGAAATTTGAGATATCTGTTGGGAGCAATTATAATTTACTGGTTTAGATTATATTTCAGGTGGAACTCTTTTTAGTAAAATGTGTGCCTTTGTGTATATGTTTGCTTTATGAAATATTTACTTTGAAAGCCTGTAATACCCACATATTTGAAATACATATTAGGAGCACTTTATGTAAATCAGTTTTCTTTTTTAGTTTGACATACATTTATTTTTGTTATATCAACCTTGATACACGTTTTTGAAATCGCGTATGTGGGAAAGTAGTGCTAAAAAAAGGATTTCTCGTATATGTGTCTGATTGATACATATTTCTAATAATAGCCAGAAAAGACATGTCTACTACATATGTAAAGGTTATAGCACATCGATCCAACTGTAATATTTATGCGCTAGATTAGAGTCCTATTCGTTGCTTTAATTTCAGGGCCGCCGCACTTAAATTATAAACTATAAATTTTATTTTAATTTTATAAATGTTGGCGTCACCAACTTATGTAATGGCGTCGAAAAGCGGGAACGAAATAAAGAGAGGGACAGAAAGTATAGAAATCCAAACTTAATACATCAACGAATAAATTTCGCATGAGATACGTACATTTATTGTTATTGTTACTTTATGCACAAAAAATGCTAAAAGGAGTTAGCAAGGCGCAAAAATACCCTTATGACAAATATTTCACTGACGCGAATGCATCGAATACAAAAAGGAGGGGTAAATATATGAAAATGGGATGGCTTTTTTACACCAAAAAGTGTAGAGAGCTAGAAATGGAATTCGTACGCATCAGCCTCGGAAGATAAAATATACAGAATTCGTTGAAATTGGTTCGCTGTCAGGGCAATTTATTTTTTTCTCTCGTCTGTACGTATGTATGAGTCGTGCTCTCTTCGCATTCGGGAATGCATGTTACGGGATAAATAGTATACATACCCCGAAACATTTTACTGTATTGTGCCTTATAATATCAATAAACGACTACTATTATGCTACATTCCCGACCATCATGCGATAATACTAATTGGATCCGGAATTTAATCAGCGACCTGAACACTAAAGCGATTTTAGCATTTGCTTCGGCAGTTTTGAGGATACAAAATAGCGATTAATCGCTTTCCAGCTGTTTTGTTTTAGGAGGATCGCAGTGTTGTTCGCTTTTTACGTGTGGCACTTTTCAAAACCTAATAAAAACGAAAATCACTTTATTCTTGTAAAATGTTGCAGTAGATTGTAAAAAGCTTCTGGCAGAGTAAATTCGGTATTCAGCAGTATCTCCTTTTGATCTAAAAAGATCGACGGTATTGATTAGTTACTGGTTAATTTGGTTGTATAGTAAACACGGAAGGTACTGGCGCACTTCTCACCACGCAAATTGTTTAATTAATTTGGGTGATATATTTCGTCCACGAATTTTCATCCAATGCGGGAAGTTTGACCCCTTGGTGGTATAAAGCATAGCGATGCACCCGGTAGCACTAACTGACTTGTATTAAGGCCGATCGCAGTTGTATATTGATGAGCATCGAGACGGATAAGACGCAGTACCGCCCTTATTACCCAACAACTGTGTACGCTTAATATACTGCGCTAAGTTCTGAACATAGTTTCCACTCGTGCATGACATTACACTACCAACTGTAAAACACGAATTTGCTATTTCTTAAATACATGTTGATTGAGATATAATCACAAGTTTAGGAATAGATATAGATTACACCTGTTTAGTACATATTATCAATTAACTTTAAAGATTTGTGGCGTTCATTTAGGCTATTACTTATTCAATGCATAATTTCCTTGCTATATTACTTACGTTTGTATGTAATTGTAAACACACCTAATACGAGTGCGAGGCATTTTCCTACCGTAGTGTGCCTTTAGTTCAGCAACGTTTATTTGTATTATAAATTCGCAACCTCGAATATCTGGTTTTACGGAGATAGTAGCTAATATATACGAAAACGGCTACCCAGAGGTTCTCGTTAATTCGTGTATTTGTTATACCACCTCTATTATGCATGCTCCTTGTTACTGCTTCCTCATAGAAGTGGAAAAGTTATAAACCACAGATAGTGCGGGTCTGAGCGCTGCATGACGCATAAGCAAAGGAGGGACGCCTGGCAGTCATGATAGTTCGTAACGCTCGTTCTCCCACGAAGTTTGGATACTCTGATAGAAGTATGCGTATGTGCGTTACGGATTCGTTTTCGGCGCTGAATCTTTGTTTAATGTTCGAGCAAGATGGTTCTCTAGCGTCCGTCTTACGTCTTGATTTCTAATATAGGGGCTTACCGGAAGTGCGATTATTTAATTTAATGCAATTTTACGTAGATTTCTGCTTTGTATCCGGATGATCTTGTTGCGGTTGGGTATCTTAAATGAATTTAAAGATGTTTTTATGTTAAATACGTACACAATATTTTAAATGGATATAAATACAATATAAATGAAATGATTCATTTATATTGTATTCAAAGTGAATGGAATATTATATTTACAAAACAAAATAATGGAATTATGATATAAAATACAATAAATGAAACTAATGAATTTTCTGACATAAAAACAAAACTAAAATGTTAAGAAGCCTTAATAGGAATCTAGTAAGTACTCACGTTGGTAACTGTATTACGCTAAAATGCCGAATTACTTGCGAAAACAAGCAAAACATGGTTACAGCGTTAATTACGTTTCTCGAACAAGAACGTGTCAGTATTCGCATTCATGGATAACCCTTGATATTTTTAGTCAGTGTAGAGGGTAAGTAATGTATTTGTGGAAATGTAGAGTTCAAAGAATTATTGGCTATGGAATTTTAGCGTGTATTTTGTGTGTTGCCGCAGTTTTGGATATTACATACAGTGCCACAAACAGTCAAAAACGATGAAACCCTGGCTGATCCCATAGCAAATCAGCAAAGGTTTAAACCCGTGTTAGGTATCAATGATGCTACAAAAACATCTACAAGGAATGTTGTATATGACAAGCATGACAATAGTAAGTATAAAGGGTGAATTGTGAAAAATAGATCAAATGTCAAGAGTACATTGTACACTGAGAAACTGAATTCAATAAAACGTGTTCGTTGACTTTGTTGTGCTAAACAAAAAAAAAGTTATTGTAAGGAGCCTTGCTCACTTGGAAACTCATGAGTCGGTTCTGGTAAAGGTTTTTAAGAAATATGAAGAATTAATGTCAATTGATCTTAGCAAATTTTTAACTTGTTCAGAAATAAAATAATGTTGTTTCTTAATTTTGTCTTTATTGTCTGATAAAATTCGTAATAGTGAGAAGGTATCTACCTAGTCGGTGCTGTTTACTGTTTGTAGTTGTGTCTCTTACCACCAGATCCACCAGATGACGCTAACACTTGATGTGATTACAGGAAATTATATTTCCGCAACTGTCATATGTTTCTTATATGGTGACTCATGTACTTTCGCCGTGAAGTTTTAAATTATGGAGTTTATGTGAGCTTAGCGTTGGCTGACAAATCTACCTTTGGGTAGCAACTATGTCCGAAATCCATAGGAAATAAAAGAGGTGAGTATACTCACGAAAATATGTTTTATTCATAAAACGAGCGAAGACAAATAAAAGACTTGGGATAATAGAATTAAACAGAATTGGGAAATGAAGCTCGAAAACAATTTTATGTACAAAAATATATTTAAGTTACGAAATAATAAAAGATATTTATTCTAAAATAAAATGAACAATCTTACGGATCATCGCAAATTAAATTTTGTAAATAAGAATATCACGGCTACCGGGTGGTTTTCGCATAAGCCAATGGTAAACACCGACTGTCATACAGGGGTGAATTCCGCCTAGGCTAGTTTAATGATATATTGAAGTTAAATAATGTTGTTAGACTTAATTGTGTCAGTAAAAGTGATATTAACTTACATCGTCTGAACATTATCCATGCTTTAATATTAGATGTTATTTGCCAGAATACTAATTTTAAGATAACTTGTTATCAATTAATAATTATTTTTGTACATTTGACTGATTTGAAGTTTTCCACTACCAGGATATATCTCAGTATATATGGTTATGGACAGCAAGAAGGCGATATAGATCCCACAGCATTTAGATCACAATAGGCCCATTATGCATCATTTTGGCATAGGTTAGGACGTTGCCCAGAGGAATTGCCATGACGGGGAGACGTAGCCGCTCTTCATCCAACATACTTCTTCTAATTGACGCCAGTACAGGACAGATCTTCGGCTATGCTTTTTAGTCAGCAATATCTAGTCAAACACTCTACTGCCATACGAAGGTCTACTTTGGACAGTGTCAGGTATCTTAGTACTATCCACTTGTTCGGATACATCAAAGTGACTTTAGGAGTGCAGTAGCAGTTGATTTCATCCCATCTTTTCAATAACTTTTCATGTGCGATAGTTGTGAGCCTTTCAGAATTAATCTCAAATGTGTACTTCTATTTTAGTCATATAGCATTTATGAGAAATTTATACATAACTATTGTGTGAATTGCTTCAACTATCATACTCAGTTTCCCACTGAAACTAGACGATTACTAAAACAAAAATATATATTTAAGAAACATAGGTTGAACAGCAGTAATACATCATTTTACTATTTATTCAAAAATTTACCAAAGATAAACATCGCCAGCGATTATAAACAAGGTGATGCCTTACAAAGAATTTAAACATTATATGCAATACGTTTGCTGATCAATTTCAATACCTCTAATTTTAATTTACTGCGTTATCACAATGCTAATGTAGTCTATAGCATAAATGTAAGTTCTGACGAACTATTCGATAAACTATGCACTTCGTCTAACTCTTTCTGGTCCAGCTGATATTCTCCTAATTTTGTAAAACGTTATAGTCCATCCTTAGCTTTACCAGTGCCTTTGCTTTGTAATCCATCCTTTCCCATAGAGACATTCCCACAACCAATATGTAACATACTTACATTAGAGAAGGTGCTAGTATCCGGAATAACAACGATTTATTCGCGGTAGAAGCACCGAAACCAATTTTCTGGTTCATCATCGTTTCGTCTCTGAATCGCTAGAAATCAGACTCTGTGTATATCAATTTTAGTAAAGCTTTCGATCGTCTTGATACCTGAGTACTTTTATGGAAGTTGGAGACTTATGGAATGACGGACGGTACGCTTTGGTCTTGGTTTGTACGTTACTTATCCAACCGTACAGAGGTACTACGAATTGCTGTCACCACATCTTATTCTCTTCCTGTGACGTCAGGTGTAACACAGGGGACCAAATATCTCGTAAGCTATTCGAGATCTCTCTATTCACAGAAATCCAAAGTTGTTTTCTTTCATCCGTTTAACTTGTCGAAGGCAATAGCACGTCATTGAGCATTACCAAATATATAACCACCATTTTCGCCAACAAAAAGAAGAACATGGTTGCTGGATCGATCGATATATGAAAGAGTATACATTGGAAAATTCTGGAAACTTGGTAATTACTAAAGTCTAGTATTTAATTGGATAATACTTAATATTGGTTATATCGGAAGTAGATGTCAATTATGTAACTTTTAATAAAACATCCTCTACATTATTCGATTATTGAATTCTTAGTTCAATTTTAATTCGCTTGATGAAACAACTATGTTGCTGTTTCTCTCTGTAGATGAAATATTTGCATTTTTGGAAAATTTTTGACAGATGGACGAGTGGATGTGAACTTTCATATTTTTTTGGACTGTTCACCGTATAGGGTAGGATTAGAAATCTAATGTGTCAAAAATTTTCAAAAAATACGAATATTTTAAATATGGTTAGAAACAACAACATAATTGTTCTAGCAATCGAAGCTTAAGATTGAACTATTTCTGATATAATCGGCTTCGCGTAACTGAAAATATTTTAGTTCAAAAGCACATGCAAGCTTTAGTATATTACCTAGTTTTTTGAATTTTCTCTTTCACAAATGGAACGAAGCAGCGAAACGTGAAACTGATGATTTCACACATTATTGCGTTAATTTTTCTATTTCAGAGTGCGGCCCTCCCTTGAAAACTGTCCTGCCATTCCGAGCCCTCACGCAGTTTTCCATTCATAAAAGCTTGCAAAAGAACAGTGAACATTTATTAATATTATTCTATTTAAACTTAGTATCGACAAAAACCTGTCCACTTATCCTGAACGACTATCGATGCCAATTGGGATACAAGTGTATACCCTGTGATTTGGATTGTTCTAAATTTTTATTCTTTTCTTTTACGAATTCCTATGGTTAAGATTAGGAATGTCTGTGAAGTATCATATCATGTACAATATAGTTTTGCAAAATCGCAATAATTAAGATGATTGGAAAGACCAGAAGAATTGCTGCAACAAAAATTTGCCGGAAACTGATGAAATGGCAAGTTATGCGCTATCTGGACACAGCAACATTTAGCGCCCAATTTGCCGCACAAAATGCACATGTTGGTAAACATCATAAGAAAATATGGTTAGTTATTCGATGTCACATGTGATTATTGTAGGAAAAAAAATAAATTTTGCTTTAGTTTATTTGATTTTTGTGTATTTTTTTATATTATTATTTAATTTTCTTTAACAGAGTTGTCAACCAAATCAAAAAAATTAATATAAGGTAGCGGCTAAGTCCATTTCTCTCGGTTATGTCAGTGTTTCGAGTATTAGTTTTTAATGTGTGGTACTGGCTAAAGTGATACATAAGGTTTTTACAGAATGTCAGAACTTCAAGAAGCTTCATTAAATATTTTATAATGATTGTTACATCCACAATACTACTACCTATTACTGTGGTTATTTTATATTTGTGCCTATTAACGTGACCTACTCTTTACTTTTTTTCCGTACCTTCTATTTCATAGCACTTCAGTCAGTCACCCAGCTGGCACAATTATTAAAAGCAAACTCCATCAGCCAACGACATCTTCGTCTAATTTTTAACGTGATATTCACTTATATATTACTTCCAAGTTATGCGTTTTTTCTTCAGTTTATTTCAAAATCCAATTTATTTCTGTATATCTAAACGCATTGAACTTTCTTTAGACCACGTAATCTGTAATGCGAGTACGCGTGGAAGTAAATTATTGAATTTGCAGAGCGACTGGGTAGTAAGAACTTCACATATTCTATAAATAAGCTGGTGAAGGGTAAGTACATTCTACTGCAGCAATAATCGAAACCTACATCAATGGCAACCTTTCTTAGAATTACCAATTAGACACCTAACCGAAACATGTCAAGTAGTAATGACTATGCACTTCGTCCGTTTTTTAAAGGGTTTGTCCTTTACGTAAGGCGTAAAGCAGCATAAATAGGTGCCAGAAATACATCACATATACAACAAAATAATTGGAATTTACGTAGTTGCGTAATGAAGTTATGCTCATTGTTTATCGTAATATTGCAGCATGTAGCAGCAAAACAGTCATTTTTTACCAAACACATATACATACATAATAGTATAACACAATTTTTAAGACATTTTTCTGTATAATTCGGGGCATCTAACAATGCAATATTTTAAACCGTAAAAGTTGTGTAAGTTATGCAAGGTTTTCACGTTGCTTTCAAGTTTTTTGATTATGTATACCAAAATATCAAATGTGTGTATCTCTCAAATATTAAAGTAGGGGCATTCAAGTTATTTAAATATTCGGAACAATTGTTTCGAGAATCTCTAGATTCTTTTTGTCAATTATTGGACTGAATGATCCGAGAAAAAATTTTAGTTCTACCATGCCTATTTCTATCCCTACTCTATAAAATATTTACAAGTACCTTCTTCTACCAGACTAAATGGGAAAGTTCTTGCCAATAGCACAAAACTAACCTTTTCTTAATTTAATTGAAATCATTTCGCAGATTTGCTTTGCAGAAATCAAAATCGATAACAAATAGCTGGCAAGTATTATGAACAATTGGGATACGGCGATTGATAATTCACCTTTCATAGTCTACTTTATCTTTAAACCGTAGTGCTAACTAAGCCTACAGAAACGAGTTGCGCTTCAGGAAATTAGCAGAGACCTGACAGACTTGTGTTTATTCATCTCATGAGAATGGGTTCGTGTTGCATACTGGTTTCCCCGAGAGCCGACAAAACACGAGTCTCTACTAATTTCGTGGAACGCACGGAAAGAGTACACAGTAAAAAATATTTAGGTAATTTTAACAAAAACCCTTATAGTTAATTGTAGCATGTTAATTTTAACTAAACTTCAAGGTGTTGTTAATTAAATTATCGGGCTTTTTAAAAGTAATGTGTATCTGACAAAGATATTTGTCACTTTATACATGTTTTGTTGATAGCTCCAACAAATCCTTAAGATGTTAATATCCCAATTTATCATATATAAATTAAGCAGCATTTTTGTGTTGAGTATACTTTAGCTGTTCTTAGAAAAGCAAATACATATATTAAGGGAAATCACAAATTGTTTTTATGAAACAGTAACTTCTGAACGGTCGTCAATAGTCGGTTCGCTGGTTTTAGAGGAAAAAAGAACCTATAGAATCTATTTCAGAAGGGCAATTGTTCATTGTCACCATTTGTTCAGTTAGTTTCAATTCAGTGTTTAAGAAAATCGTCACGTGCGTAATATCAGTATATTTGTACACACAAAATAACGCACAATGAATCTACATACATTTGTATACTAACAGTTGTGTAATAACGAACGACGATTATACAAAGGTTAGGTGCGAAATCGCTACGCAACGGCAACTAAAGGATTCAATTTATACCTATATTTTTCAGTCCCAACTACAAAATTGTTACCTATAACCTAACGTAACCATATACAGTTTTAGGAAGATTACGTGGCGAAAAATAGCTTAATTTGTACTGGAACCACCTCTTGTAATACTGATCTTAAACTGAAGTGATGTAATTAATTAGATATATATATATATATATATTTTAAAAATAGCAAACTAGATAAATGAAATCCAACACTATTTACAAACTACCGTTCGGAACAGTATGTTGAAAATATTTACCAATTAAACTGGTGAAGCTTCCACCCATTACAGGGGTGGAAGCTTGTGACTGAAGCTGAAGCTGTTGACAGACGTTAAGTGTAGAATAAATCCATTTTATATTGAATATATCGCATGAGTTGTTTGTCTTTGAGCCCCGGCAACATTTTTAAAGGCAGAAAAACGTTACAATTGGTGTCAGATGTGAGGTATTGGCGATATATTTGGGAATAACGGAAATTCCTGGACTAACTGTGCACAGTTGAAAACAATGGCAAAATGCTGTAAATTAATGGAGTTGAAAGCAGCAGATCTAAAAAGAGAATTAGAAGAAAGGGATGAAGATACAAGCGGGAAGAAGCCCGAGCTGCAGTTGCGGTTGAAAAAAGCCATGGAAGAGACTGGAGAAGATCCTGAGAAATAATTGTTTGAAGTGCCCGGTGGAAATAGCGAACTTCTAGCAGAACTTAAAGAAATGATGGAAGATAAATTAACAGAAAATTCTAGAAGTATGGGAGAGAAATTAACTAGAAATGTGGAAGAGAAATGAATAGAAAACTCTAGAAAGATAGAAGATAAATTAACAGAAAATTCTAGAAACCTGGAAGAAAAATTGATTGAAAGTTCTAGAATGGTGAATGAGGAAATCAAGAGCATAGAAGAGAAGTTAAACGAAAAATCAAGAGTAATCGAAGACTTAGGAATTAGAAGAACAATTTCATTCTGGAACTATACCGAAAGACGAAAACACTGGAAATTCTACCAATACGCAAAGCATCCAAATGGAAGCAGGAAATACAGTGACCATCGGTACGATTCGAACAGAAAGTGAGCTGCTTATCTTTGATGGAAAGGCGCCATTGAAAGAGACGATGGCTAAGGTGTACGGCTGGACAGAAGCTACACAAGCAGCCATGTTGTCAGTGGCTCTGCGCGACGACACTCTGAAGGTACTCCAGACTATGCCTTCATCAGAGTGACAAAATTACCAAACACTCCTCAATCACCTGGAGATGCTGGTCATAAACATCCGCAGCAAGTATACTCCACGCAGTTAAAAAATCGCTACCAGAGATTCAACGAGACTTTACAGGAGTATGAAGCTGACATTGTTCGTTTAGTTAAGAGTGCTTACCCAACGGTGTCAGATGATGTGTATGAGAATCTGTCGGTGGATAAGTTTCTGGATGGTCTTCTTAATAGCGAGACTCAGCAGACAGTTAAGCTTGCTCGCCCGCAGACGTTACTGGTGGTGGTACTGCTTTCCAGTATCGAGTAATAGTCGCGGATATAGAACAATACGTAATTCTAGGAATGGATATAATGGCAGAATTTGGTTTCAAACTGGACCTGCAAGCAGGAGTACTAACAATTGGCAAAGAAGAAGTTATCCTCAACCACGGCAAGAACATGTCAACATGCATCGTACTAGAAGAAGATGTAACTGTGACGAGCCGCAGTGAAGCCATTGTGGGAGCGAGCGTGGACGAAGACATACCCAGAGGGCAAGTCTTAATGTTGGAACCAGGAGCGGTTGACGGAGAAGGCCGCGGAATACTAGTCGCCAAGACAGTAAAATTAAAAAAGGGCGTTCCTTTGGGAAGCTGTGCAAGTGAGTCATCCATTGTCCACAAAGCGGGTAACATAACGACAACTCCTGGTCCACCTCCTAAGTGGTTGAATAACTTCATTGACATGTCTTGTAAGGATCTGAATACAGCAACGCCATGCCACAAAGCAACTGCTTGGACGCTATCAAGATCTCTTCCAAGCAGAAGACCAGAACACCAAGGGCAGGACTAACGTTGTATGACATCGAATAGACACTGGAGATGCCTAGCCCATTCGACAAGTCCCTAGAAGATTGCCATTGGCAAAACGAGCCGAAGCAGAGCGAATCATACGAGACATATACGAGACATTGAACCATCCAATAGTCCATGGGCTTCCCCAGTGGTGCTGGTGAAGAAGAAGGACCAGGTTCTGCGTAGACTATCGCCAACTAAATAACATAACTAAGAAGGATAGTTATCCCTTGCCTCGAATTGATGACACCTTGGACACCCTAGGTCGAGGTCGATGACTCTTGACCTGAAGAGTGGTTATTGGCAAGTTGAGGTGGAGGCAAAGGATAAGCAGAAGACTGCATTTACCATTGGAACAGACTTGTGGCAATTTAATGTGATGCGATTTGGGTTGTGTAACGCTCCCGCAACGTTTGAGAGGCTTATGGAGAACGTTCTGAGAGGACTATCCTGGGAAACTTGCTTGGTATATCTCGACGATATAATTGTCTTAGGAAAATGCTTTGCTGACCATTTAAAGAACTTGGAACAAATATTCCAGCAATTAGAAGGAACAAGCCTGAGGCTGAATCCTAAAAAGTGTAACCTGTTCCGGAAGCAAGTACACTACCTCGCCCACGTTGTATCAGAGGATGGAGTATCCGTTGACCCAGCAAAGATTGAAGCGGTGATGTCTTGGCCGGTCCTAACGAACAAGCCCGAAGTAAGAAGCTTTCTCGGGCTATGTACTTATTACCGGCGAGTCGTTCCTGAATTTGCCAACATCGCTAAGCCTTTCACAAGACTAACTGAAGAGAGCAGAGAGTTCATCTGGGACAAGAATTGCCAGGATGCCTTTGATGAACTGAAACAGATGCTGACCTCGGCGTCCATCTTGAGCTATCCTCAAGCCGAAAGAAAATTTATATTGGATACTGATGCCAGCAACGTAGTTAAATCTGTGGAACACTTCCATAAATACCTCTACGGCAGGAAGTTTTTGTTAAGAACAGATCATGCAGCATTAATGGGGTTGTCACGTTTCAAAAACCCAGAAGGACAGGTTGTCAGATGGATAGAACGTTTGCAGGAGTATGATTTTGATTCAGAACATCGGCCTGGAACCAGTCATTGTAATACTGACGCGCTATCCAGGAGACCCTGCCCAACGAACTGTGCGCACTGTTGTCGCGCCGAGGACAAAAATGAAGCAACCTGCTTGCGAGCTTCTGTCTTAGATCTGGACCGAAGATCAAATCCGAGCTAACCAAGAGTCCGACGAAGTTCTAAAGCACTTAGTAAAATGGAAGAAGCAAGAAGCGCGGCCTAATTGGGAAGTTGTAGCTCCGTATTCGCAGAAGTTAAAATCATATAGGGCGCAGTGGGACTCGTTGGTGATAGAAGATGGTCTTCTGAAACGAGTGTTAGAAAACGAAACCGGGACGAATAAAAAGCTTCAGATCGTGGTGTCGAAAACGAAAGTTCCCGACGATGGAAGGTCGGGAGGACATCTGGGAGTTCATAAAACGATGGAGAAGGTCAGAGAGCGATTTTATTGGGTGAACTGCAAGAAGGACGTAAAAGACTGGTGCCGAAAATTTACAACCTGCGCTGCCACCAATGGACCCCCCAAAAAAAGAGGGCCCCTATGAGGCAGTCCCTTTGAAAGAATTGCGATTGATATTCCTATGACAGAAGACGGAAACAAATACCTTTTGGTTGCAATAGATTACTTCAGTAAATGGGTGGAAGCTTATGCATTGCCAAGCCAGGAAGCTATAATGGTCGCCGAGATGCTAGTTAAAGAACTATTCTGTCGATTTGGTGTACCGCTTGAACTTCACTCCGACCAGGGACGAAACTTTGAATCAACAGTGTTCCAGGAGGTGTGCGGAATACTGGGCATACGCAAAACCAGAACAACTGCATTGCACCTACAATCGGATGGCATAGTCGAGCGTATGAATAGGACCATTATCAAATATTTGTCAATAGTTGTCGCAGATCACCAGCGAGATCGGGATCAGCAACTACATCTGTTTCTGCTGGCATCTAGCATCGGTCCACGAAACTACCGGCCATCTAATGTGCTTTTTGGACGAGAACTGCGCTTACCATGCGATCTTATGTTCGGTTTTAAACCGAACGAAGAAGTTGTTGGAGATGACTACGAATCGAACTTGCGAAAACGAATGGATGGAATTCACGATCGAGTGAGGACGAACATCCATAAAGTAAGTGACCGAATGAAGGAACATTACGACATCACAGCGAATGAAGGCGGATATCAGCCTGGGGACCTGGTCTGGCGAAACTTTGACGAAACTTTGAATCAACAGTGTTCCAGGAGGTGTGCAGAATATTGGGCATACGCAAAACCAGAACAACTGCATTGCACCCACAATCGGATGGCATAGTGGAGCGCATGAATAGAACCGTTATCAAATATTTGTCAAAAATTGTCGCAGATGACCAGACAGATTGGGACCAGCAACTACATCTGTTTCTGCTGGCATATAGGGCATCGGTCCACGAAACAACCGGCTACAGTCCATCTAATGTGCTTTTTGGACGAGAACTGCGCTTACCATGCGATCTCAAGTTCGATTTTAAACCGAACGAGGAAGTTGTTGGAGATGACTACGTATCGAACTTGCGAAAACGAATGGACGGAATTCACGATCGAGTGAATTCCATCCATCCGAGGACGAACATCCATAAAGCAAGTGACCGAATGAAACATTACATCACAGCGAATGAAGGCAGATATCAGCCTGAAGGGTGCGCGTTAACGCATTGTGTTGTCTAGGACCTAAGGATGGAAAAGGGTATAGCCAGCGTATTCAAGAAGAAGTTTGGAGAAGTTGAAGATCTCAAAAGTCATTATCCGGAGGTCGGCCAGGCGCTATACCTATCGGGAAATGAACGATATTTGTTCTATTTGGTGACCAAGGAGACGTCAATGGGAAAGCCAACTTATCACTCCATATGGGCCTGATAAGCTTAAGAGGGAAGCTGTTGGAGCTGGGGATCAATAAGATCAGAATACCAAAGTTAGGCTGTGATTGGATGGCTTGAACTGGAGGGTCGTAAAAAGCATGATTGAAGAAATCTACCGATATACAGGCATTGAGTTTCTGGTGTGCAGTTACAACCCACGGGCAGCAGAGGGAAAGCGACGGACAGTAGCGTTTTCCTGCAGACATCGCAGTGCAGAAAAGGAGTGAGTACTTCTTGACGACAGTAGTTCCTGTTCTGGAACGCAACAGATCTAAGGAGGGGGCAGTGTTACGAACGGTAGTTTGTAAATAGTGTTGGATTTCATTTATCTAGTTAGCTATTTTTAAAAAGTTAAGACAAGGATATATTTGTTTTTAATGTTGACAGATGTTAATTGTAGAATAAATCCATTTTATATTGAATATATCGCCTGAGTTATTTGTCTTTGACCGAAAGGGCGGTATCGTATAAAATATTTCATGAATATACGCGGGACGCAGAAAACATTGTAAGATGTGATGACGCATAAAGGTTGTAAATGTACCAACCTAAATAACTAAGGAACTACTGATGTATATTGAACGCGGTTTTTATGAGAGATATAGGAAAGAAAACCCCAGATGTCGTTACTTAAAAAAATTAATATATATGCCTGGACACAGAAAGTATGCAATGTGCACGGAGGAAGAAAAGGCGAAGAGATGTATATATATATATTGTAATGTATTTGATAGATTAATTTAAAGAAATTTTCGAAATTTTTACAAATGTCAGAAACTTACTAAAATTGGGGGTCGTGAATCCGGGAATGTCACTAGACACTCTTTCGGCAAATGAAAGTTTTGTTTGAGGATAGTTTCAAAACGAAAGACGAGAAATGAAATAACCACTAACCTTAAATGTTGTAGCCTTCTTCTACATAAACACAATATTCTTCAAATGCACTTTTGAATAACTTTTTAACTTTAAAACTATTTAGTTAAAAAGTTGTAAAGTTGAAAAGTTAACTAGAATCGAAACTAAATTGAAGCAAAAATTGGAGCAACTTCTCAGTATACTATGTCTGAATGATATCTCGACATAAAGTTACAAGTAACAATTAATTATTGTTAGTTTTCTTGCCAACGGTTTTGTTTTCATAGATATCTATGATAATTCTTAACAATTTAAAATATACGATTATTGAATTGGATTCCGAAACGAACGACAGTTAACCTCCTTAACCTAAAAAATGTTTTGTTCTTCTCTCGGGTTTCATCCCGCGTTCGGCGTTGGTTCTCGGAAGAGCCGGATACGTCCTAACGTTTCGATGTAATCGCATACATCTTCTTCTTGATGTCGTCGATTAAAAATTGCATCACCGGATCAGTTAGACGACATCTATGAAAAAACGAAGGAAACGTTTGAATTCCGAAACAAGGATAGAAGCAATTTAATCGAACAATTGCCTAGATTTTTAGACGCCAAAAGATTGGTAAGTAAATAATTTTCTCTCATCAAAAAGTCTTACAATATTGTTTTCAGATAGCATATGAATTCTTATTAATGTTTCCTAATACACCAGAAAATACGTATATGGACGGAATAAAAGAAACTTATAAGAAAACTGTTAAGTCGATGAACAAAGAATTATTAGAGGACTCTAAGCAAGAAAATTATGATAAGACACCTATCTAATAGTTACATTTAATTAACTTATTCTCTCTTTCGTTTCAGATTGGAACGTTTTAACAAAAGCCTTCTTCGTTTTATTACACTTTCTTCCACCGAACCCATCTAAAACAATAAAGTTAGTATAAAGAGCGCATTGAACAAATTCATACATTTCCAGCTTCTTCAGGAACCACTGGAAATAATATTTTCACAGAAGATAAACAACCAATAATTTTAGCAAAAGGGGTATCGAAAGCAGACGTAAGCGCCTATTATATAGTATTTCATAATCATATCATAGAAACTCCTACGGCCTCTATACTAGTAGCAGTAGATTTTTGTTTTAAGGTTCATTTTGTTTTTAATTTAAAATTTAACGATACTTTGAAATATTTTTATGAATATATTCAAGTAGCTTTTTATAAAAGAAATAAAAATAATTGTAGTAGTTGAGTCAGAGAAATAAGAACAAAATTTATAATTTTCGTAAATAACTTAGGAGGACTCATGCGTCTATGTATATCTGTACTGTTCCAAACTAAATAGTTGCATGTAAATGTATATGTGAAGTGCTTTACAAAACGCTTCTGTGTTTTGTTTGTAAATCTTCGTTTCTTTCCGTTCCTAAGCTAATTAGACATTTGCGACATTTCCATGCTATGTATGAGGGGACTACTTTACAGTTAAAGTGTACAATTCCAATTTGTGGCAATACTTATACAAATGTGTAAATGTGCAATATATTTTGAAAAAAATAGATCAGTGGTATCAAATTACATACCAGATGCACAAGATGTTGAAGAAGTGGTGCCTTATTTGGAGTTTTCAAAGAAGTTGGAAAATGAATCTTTAAAGGAGTATTTATTTAATTATGTTGGTAGATTATATTCGTTAGGTATACCTGACTCCACTATGCAAATAATACTCGATTCAACAGAGACATTAGTTTGTAGTTTTATGAACTCTCCTGTAGATACGCAAACGCTAAAAGATTCTTTTCTCGAACTAAACTTCAAATATAAACGGGAAAAACGAATTAACGGAAATATTGTTTCACCTATTCTAATACCCCTTGGAATAAACTAAACCATAGATACCTGCAGAATCTTACACATAATATGTTTACGTATATTCCTATTCTAGAAACACTGAAGCATCTTCTAACATTAAAGTTTTATCGGAAATTTATACTTAAAGATGTACCATTGTATAATAAAACAATCGAAGAATTTTGTCAGTGTACAGTTTATAAGGAAAGTAGCTTCTTTTCAGAAAATCTTGATGCTTTGCAATTACAATTATATTTCGATGAGTTTGAAACTGTAATTCCCTGAGATCAAAAACCGCTGGGTATAAAATTCGTGCGATATATATGACTTTACAAAATATTCCATCATTTTTTAATTTCCTGCTTAAAACATATTCATTTAGTAGTAGCTTTGTTCTACAGGAATGATGCAAAATTGAGCAATATCAACTCTGTTTTAGAAGTGATAGTTAAAGACATTAAAATTTGAGAATCTGGTGGCATTTGTGACTCCATTTTGCATTTTGGCATTTTGCAAAAGTATTATTTCTATCGTCTCTGTATTGCACACAAAGACGTAGCCAAACATATGTATTGTCAAGACGATTCCCTACTAAAAAATAATAACCTATATACACAGCATTCCTCTTTGTTAGATTCCAACGAAAATATGTATGGACTTAAATTCAAGAGTAGGTTCTTTGACTTGAAATATTTTAATTTATTCGAGAATATTTCGGTTGATATAATGCATGATTTATTATATTGTATTTGCTCCCGCATAAGCAAAATACAAATATCAAATTTAAATGCATTAATAAAAAAACACCACGAATTGTCAACAACAATACCAAAACTTTTTAACACCTAAACATCATATGATGGGTCACTACAGTTATGTAATATTGAAAATGGGGCCATTAACTGCATTGTGGTCAATGCGTTTTGAAGCGAAACACGGACATTTTAAAAACTTAGTTCATTCTTTGAAAAACTACAAATCGCATTGTAAAACTCTTGCTTTCCGACACCAGCAACTAGCATGGTATAATATACATGCAACGATCTGTTAGCACCTAAATATGGTAAATGCTCCTCAAGAAATGTATGGAATATAGCGTATGGTAAATTTATAAGACAATATTTAAAAATATCCGATGGCACAGATATTACTACAACAACCTCAGTTCACGTACTCAATGTAACTTTTGAAAGAAATATGTTCATTTGTAGTAATTATGACAACCTGGGATACCCTACTTTTTTGGAAATACTTGACGTTATCCTATTTTAGAAAAATCCATATTTAATTTGTCATAAATGGGAAACTCTTGAATGGAATAATACTTATCAATCCTACTCTATTAAGAAGTGTGTCTCTAATATTTGTAAAGAGCTTTACTAGTTACGACTTGTCTCAACCATTTTATGAAAATACGAACTTAATCGTACCTAAGTACTATATAGTAATTTAGCTTGGAACAGTAGTCTCGCTTGAGTTAAGTTATAAGTTATTCTATTTCATTGTGCTTCTACTTCATAAAAGTTTATCTATTGTTACTAACATTTTCACAAATAAAATTAAGCAAGTCTTCTTTAGTACCCCACAGTGCGATTACTAAAAAAAATGTATTATTTTTTGTATAAATATCAATTTTAAATACATACTGGTACAACAGTAAATCAATGTCTAATGTTCATTGTTTAAATAACTGCCGTAGCTTACCTTTCTAACAAGCGTTTAGTACTACTTTAAACAAACCTATTTCCTAGAATTACAAAATTAATATGTATGCTTTACAAAATAGTGTTTTCTCCAACATGTACGCCTCCAAAAGGTGTTCCAAAATTGACTGCTTCTTATTGTTTATTTTACTAAATGTAATGTTACTATATACATAACAGATACATACCATACACATTATATTTTGATAATGTTCTACCTTAATTGTCGAAAAAAGCAAAATGATTTTGTCAACTTAACTAGTAAAAGCTATGGTACAGTATGTAAAAACTCTATTTTGCTAGCAAAAACTTGTGTTGCTTTTTTAACTACAACTTTTAGTAGTCTTCCTGGAACTACAATTCTTTGTTGCGTTAACTACACATTTTTCACTGTGTACTCGTTACTGGAGGCTTAGTGCTAACCAATCGATGTGTAATCTGCGTAAGGAAATGTTATAAAACTGTTTTATTTGTACGCGTCACTTAGAAGGTCCTGCTACGTCAAAAGCAAGAACTGTGACATTATGAGGAGTTTCGCTATATAACCCGTTGCGTGAAACTTATGTTTACTGTGCCGCTAATTATACATAGGCAATCAATGTTGAGCGAAGTGTAGGAGAAATATTCATTAGGCACAGAGGTAATCGTGGAATATTCCTAACCGCTTTTCGTGGAATATTTCTAACCGCTTCAACTGATTTAGCAGGTACCGTTAAGGAACTCAACAGATAGTCGATCTTACACAGGTATCTGGTAAATATTTTGCTAAGTCCGTGAAGTATTTCATAGGGAGTCTGTCTTACAGAGGCAATTGTGGAATATTTCTAACCGTTTTTAGTTCGCAAAATACACTCAGAAACCTTCTAGACAATCCGAAAAATAAACCAGATACGAAGAAAAGATCGAGAATTTATAAAATTGCGTGCAACAGGGGATATGCCCTAGATTCAAAGAACACATGGTCTATTACAGCTGTGGTAGAATTGAATCGTCAAGTATAGCACATAAACGAGATCGGACACAAGATTAAATTAGATTAAAGATTAAATCTCAAATTCATTAAGGACATAACTTCGGCAAAAAAATTAGACGCTTACGAAACCATTTATATCAAAAAATTAAACAGGGAAAGAGGTCCAGTTAGCTACTCACAGTAAACGAGCACATGTTTTGTGCTATGGGCAAACCCTTTCCTTTTAGTTTCGTAAATTTCGCATGTTTTAGAGCGTATAGAGGGTAAAAGTAGTAGATATCCATGACAGACCTGCAGGCATCAGACAACGTGAGACGTAGGTTCGAATCCTAGTGATGACGTCGAATATTTCATTAATTAAATTTAATTATATCGGTAAAATCAAGAAAATATCGGCTTTTCAATAAGTCAAGTGGCTTTCAACATCTTCTTTAAACAATTTCACTACAGTAGTTCAGACCGTATACATCTGTTGAATTACTTTGCTTAAGCTTATAGTAACTTCTTCCTCTAATACCGGGTGTAAAAACATTGAATTTGTGGTAACCGTGGTATTCTTTTTCAGAATATATAAAAGATGGTGAGTTGGTATTAAGTAGATTCGGATCGATGTAATTGTTTCTTCTGCAATCACTCCCAAAATAGTCTTGATACTGTTGTCGGATTCCTCCAGCAATTATTGCGTTTCTCTAATGATCAGTTCTGCGTTCCTATACTCCTTCTTCCTTTCTATATAGTATGTATTTTCCTACTGTTTTTGCGTCCTGATACAAGTTGCTATTATACAATAAAGTCTTGAAAACAAGTCGCCACTTTTATTATTTTCTTTAAGTTATTATAATAGCTCATTTGTTAAGAATACAGAAACAAGGATAATATAAATCATTAAAATGCCAAAGTTCAAAGAACAATAGTTGGTTATTCAGATTCTGTAAGTATAATGTCGAAATTTATTACAAACGAGTTTATCTATCGCGTACTTAATAGGACGGACGAATGGGTTATTTATTAGATAATAAATAACCCATTATATTTAAGTTCTTTTATTATTTATCAAATTTTCGCTAATATCTTGTTAGCTTCATCAGACTAATTTTTGTAAATATTATAATACCAAATTATTTTTAATTTTGATTATGTAAAATAGCAAAAATAGCTTTAGGTTTTCACAAACGACCGCTAGATAATGTTATTGACACATGACTGTTGTTGCAGTGACAGCACAGAAATCGGCAGAGTAGTTTGTTTACAGTGCACGTTTACAAAACCAATTTTGGAAACTGTAAAGATTTCCGTTATATGATTTTTTACGATTTTAGTAAAGGGCTAACACAGCGATAATATCTCGAATCACTTCGCTAAACTTATAATAATGAAGCACCATTATATCGAAGGCTGCACTACATTCTATATACTTCTCGATGCATTTCGATAGTTTTAGAAACTGCTGCAGGTGATTAGTAAGTGCTCGACGTCACACAATTACTTTTGCTCGTGTAGAAGAAAGCCGTAAAATTTTAGACTATAAAGAAATACGTCGCCGTGTTTGTATGCATTTTCACTCACATTTATTTTTTGAATGTATGTGGGTACAGCTGGAAAGCTAATAATATAATAATAAAAACTTAAAGCGAACTGTTGATGCAAGCTACTATGCACCATCCACTATCTATGTGCAAAAAATATGTTTAGACATATCATCCACGGGTAAAACTAGATGAATCATTTATTCAATTCATCCGAAGTAGGAAGGTGCTCTAATCTATTCACGGATGTTTGAAGATGAAAATATATTTTTATAAATATAATAATACATATACTTTTCACTTATAATAAACCATCTGCATATCTAAAGTGCATAATGTAAATTCGCTTTTAGCCAGTGCACCGAAACAATTACATTGGCGACAAACTAGGCGTTACAAAAAGTGTGTAACAAATAATTAATCTCTTTTCGTGGGTGTGTAAGTTTATGATTGTTTCATAAAAGGAGGGTTTATACATTCATTCAACAGGAAAGCTCGTGCAATTTATAGATTATAGCAACAGCAAAACCTAAGGGAATACACAGATTAAATATATAGCGTGCAGTTATGTCTCAGACAAGTAGCAATTTTAGTTATCAAAGGCAATACCGATGCGCATAACTCATTGTTTCTTTAAACTCTAAACAAGCTTTAGTTTAGCAACTCCCATTTAAGGTGATAAATTTTAATTGAATCAAATTGACATTGTTTGCCTTTTCAACGGGTCAGCAAGCGTCTTCATGCAAAACGTAATTGTTATTGTAATACCGTATGAAAAGCCAGATAGAAACCCCAACTGGGAGTGCAGTCTGTTTCCGATACCAGCTATTGCTGTATATGTTTATGATCTTGTCCGACCTACATAGGATAAACACCGCGCCAACAGGAACAATTTCTCGTATCGAGACCTAGTTCTATCATTCCCGGTGGTGCAGCTAAAATACTATCGCTTTCCAAGCTCGATAATTACGTCAGTTATGCCGCTAATAATACAGTATTCATTTTAGATGCCATGTTTCTGTATTACTTTTCATTTATTTTTATTTAAAAATAAACTATACAGCTCATTTTTGAAATAATATTTTTATAAAAGGTGCGAACTGGACTTGTACGGCTTTGCTTTCATTATCTAAATCTTTGTAATGTAATCTTTGACAGATGTAATCGAGGTGATTGACCGTTTGGATAGTTGCTCTCTAAACGCGTCTACATTATGTCGCTGAATGTTAATTGGCAAGGCTACTTGGCAAAGTCGAGAAAGATGTAGACGTAGCAACCCGCTGGTTTACTTCAAAGAAAGCCGATCAGAACGCTACCGGTACTTTCTATGCCTCTGAATATGGTTGTCAAACAATTAAGAGCGGTCCTTCCTTTTGCCCATAAAAACTAGACGTTGAGTTACATCATTTCACCAGAATGTCATGGAATGGCAACAGATTATCAGGGAAAATCGGTGAGCTCACGGAAGATCCCTCAAGATGTACTGTTTTAGTCGGGTTTCTTCCAGTTACTTCCAGTAGGGTCCAAATTTAGAACTAGGGCAGATAAGCGAATAGGCGCCCATAAATTTTTAATTACTCTTATTATTTACGAAATGTTCGCTAATATTTTGTTAGCTTCCTCAGAGTACTACAAAGAGCAATAGAAATAGTGAAAGGTTAACTAACTAACATTTTGATGAAAAACTTACATTTTTGTGAAATCTATAACACTAAATTATTTCAAAATTATATTAACTATACATGTTAAAGTTCGATAACATACCAGCGAAATAAACGCGACAGCAATTTCGGTAAACAAAAAAACAGTAAATAATGGACACACTTTTTCTATTGGGAATTTTGAAAACAACGATTCTAGAATGCAAATATACAAATACACAGTGATCTTGAACTGAAAACTATGCATAGTTACATAAGAAGAGTACTAAAAACAAGTAAGAGCAAGAGATGACATTAAGTTATTGAATTATATATAATATCTGAAGTCGCCGACCCTACGCCTCTAGCCCCGTCCTCGGTTATAAATGCGATTCGCAATGGTCGCGAGAGAGATGCGAGATCGGCGAAAACAAGCAATATGGGCAAAATTAGGGGCCGTTATAGACGATCTAGACGTCGGGAAGACACGGGAAGAGTTCGTACGGCGAGCGATGTCTTCGAAGCGTTTGGCTATAGGCGCAAGTACGGGTCCGCGAAAACTCTTCTACCCCCCGGTGGGAAAAAAGCAACGCGATGAACGATAGTCGCGTCAGGTCGAACTGTCAAAATACGCGTGAGAAAACGGGAATTTTCCGCGTTCTCGCGACGAAAAATGGCTTTCCGACGGATGGGATCGCGTTTATGAGAGTCCACGATGCGGATAGCATCGCATCCGAAGAGTCAGATGTACTTCTTTTTCCGTCGTTTAATTATTACGATACTGTTTTTATCAATTTATGTAAGCAATCTAATACTTTTTCAACGATTTGTTACTTGAAAAATATAAATAGAAATAGTTATTTGGTAGATATGATACGAGAAAGTGGTAGGTTGACAGCGGCATTTGCTTCGACGAAAAATTAATCAGTTTTACGCTTTCAGGCCAAACTTCTGACGAAAATGCGTAACCAGAGGCGAGATTATCGAATATTGGTAAGTATAATATAAGTAAGTATAAGTACGAAGGCTGAGTTTTCCTCATTTCAAATGGGTAAGTTGGGGCCAGCGTAATAACATACAAAATGGCCGTCCCAGCGTGTCCAGATTCATGGAATGTAACGTTAATTTTGTGTTTTGGAAGCAAAGAGGAACAAAAACTCCGTGTTTCCAGCGAGAGCAGGATGTTACCAGACGAAGCGAAAATCCGCCTTCCATCTATTCAAACGTCGCGCATCATGATGGTTCATTAACATCGATTGCGAAAGAAATTACTTCGAATGCTTAATCGTATTTTAATAACGATATTTTCATTATTTTAGGTAGAATGCAGTACGAAACTGTACTTTACTCGCTAAAATAGTCGTTTGAAAAGAAAAGTATCGTAGTATCAGTAGTTGGTTTATTTGAGTACCATAACCTGTGTTTAATATGCGAACGGTACGAATTTTTTCTCGGGGCTCCGCAAGACATCCAAAATCGTTCAAAGCGCCCGCGCCCGATCAACCAATAAGGGGACGGACGGCCAGCTTTCCAATCAGAGGCCGCCAACGTGAAGCAAACGATGGCCATCGAATGTTTCTTCAACCTAATATCCGAACGATAATAATCAAACGATAAAAAGAGAAATAACGTAGTAAGTAAACAGATAGACACTTACAATAAAGGAATATTACAATTTCTACCGGTAAGTAAACAAAGAATTCGAATAACAACGACAATTACATACAACAAATTTTTAACGAAGTTAATCCAACTACGGGGAAGGAACTTATTGCAAAGAAAAGGTGTTATTAACTCCAAAATAATCCAGCAGAATAGGAAGAAAAAATGTATGCAACTATTATCGAAGTAACGGACGTCAATTCAGTTGCCCGCAAGATAATCGAACCTAAAGGGAAGATGTTATTAACCCCAAATATAGTAGATAATTAGATGGATGAATATACAATACAGAAATATTGCAATTTCTATTTGTAGGAAAATCGCATTCACACGATCTAAATGCAGCATACGAAATAAACTTACCAAAGCGACTATTGCTTGATCTATATACCTCAATTGTAATTACCCATAATCACAACAATGTGGAAATGCTAAATCTACAGCCAATTACAGAGAAGATAAAGGAATTTATGGGAAGGGAAAGATATCGTTAGTCCCAAAACCGAACGATTTCGGAAGAAATATAAAGCGAGAGCAGAAAAAAGGTAAATCGGTTGGAGTACCCTCCGATATATTTTGTAATATTCGATATAACCTAAAGTATGTACAGTGACAACTACGTATACCAATAAATTTTTATTAATAGCATGTTTAAGCCACTCCAAGTACACGGAAGGTAACGGAACCTATCTGAAAGAGAAGATGTTATCAACTTCAAAATAATCCAGCCGAGTAGGAAGAAATAACTAACTAATACGCAACCTAAATATGGGATGCGAAATAAAGGGAAAAAACTTAACTTATGGAAACGACTATTGCAAGATGTGTATGCGGCATTTGTAGTCTGTCCATAATCATAGTAAATTGACAATATTACATGTGCCACTAATTACGGAGAAGATAACGAAATTCATGTGAAAAAAAGATATCGCTAATCCCAAAACAGAGCGATACAGGAAGAAATACAAAAGGAGAGCACAAGAGAAATAAATAGGTAAGAGTATCCCACGATCTATTTTGTGAGATTTGAAATAGCTTAAAATACAAAGTCAATCGAATTGTTGGGAAGATAATGGAACCTATGCGAAAGTGAAGATGTTTTCAACTCCAAAATAACTCAGCAGAATAGGAAGAAATAATTTACACAAGAGGACAAGTAATATGCGAAGTAGGTTGCATAATCAACTATCGTACGTATATCGTAAGTATCACAAATACTCTGATTATAGGAATCAAAATAATAAATTCTGTGGACAAAGACATTTTATTGGATAGCATCAATTGATATTCAGCAACCATCAATGGAAAATGGAAACAAAATCATTAATATACAGTGGCCGCCAAAAAGTTAGCGACAAATGAAAATAAAATTATAGTTTGATGGAAAGTCAGATCTAGACAATAACAGATGTTTTTGAAAATAAGTACAAAAATTCCATTGTCTAGCGAAAATAGAGAAAAATACTACAAAAAATTACAATTATAGGTCACTAAATGTGTCATACAAAATAAAGTGAATTTTAGGATTAAACAATTCAAACAATTAAAATAATTCAAATCTGAATGAAACAGGATGAAAAATGTTATTCAGTACATCGCTAGATCTAGCAAACCTCATCGTTGACGGCTGAATGTACTTATCGACATATGCCTGCTGATATTTCTTGGTATGGCTGTACATTCCTATAAAGTAATATTGAATTTGGTGGATCAGATACATCAATTCTTACTCTACTTAAATTGCATACCTCACCCATTTCTTTGAGGGACAGTTTTTTTTTGTGAAATGTTCATAGGCTACAACGATCTATTAATACAATACTTCTTTCTAAGAATGTCATCAGTAGTATACTTTCCGTTTGATAGGTTTTGTATAACGCAGCTGATGACTCGTTATCCTGGGTGTTGGTTGGGATCGTAGCAGCTTGGATACGCTAATAATATATACTGAGCTGCGAGTACAATACTAATACAAGTTAAAATGTTACAAATTTGAGTTATCGTAAATTTTCTATTTGTCCAGGTATTTCCTTGAATGTACAATATCTCAAAATCAGGTCTACTGGAGAGACATAAATTGATAAGTAACTAACGATTATTGCAAGGCAAATTAAAATAAAAGTTACTAAGTTTATTCAGAGTAAATTTAAATTGGATTGCATGCCATCGTTTTAAGATGTAAATCTTATATTTCAATATGAAAATTATGTTTACATCACCTAATTTTACTCACCTCAAACTTTTACGATTATCCTTATTTTCTGTGGCTTTGATTGGAAATAGTTTTTAAGATCCAGCATTTAGAGTTAACATGAAAACGCCAACGCCAATATCTGTATTGGCAAGCAAGCAATATAGAACTCAGAAGAAATATATGGTGCCATTTAAAAGACTATGCTTCCGGTGTTTAAATTCGGCAAAATTCGCTACCCAATACGGAACATCCGATATGTTTTCAGGGCATACCATATCTAAGTAATATAAAGTTAGAATTTAACTTCATAGTCTCTAGACGAAATACATATTTAGGTAACTGAGGGCAAAATTATGAATATCGCGAAATCTGTATTACATTGGTTTATCTTGCACGGAGAAGTAAAAGGCGAAATAATATGCGCGACGTTCTATTTGAAATAATAAAGTTGATGTCCGAATCGCTATATGTCGACCACGCTGTATAGATACCTATACATAAGATTCTTTAACTCCTTCAAGCACAGAATTTTTAGGAGAAAAGGGTTCTAAATCCAAAAATATTTTCTATGATTTTGTTTATAAGAACATATAAAATTTGAATATATGATGCAGTACAATAAATAGCTATAACGAAGATTCTAATTGTAGTCACGGGACAAGCAATGTCTCACGATGCTATTCCTTGAAGAATGTCTGGTATAAATTTGACAAAAATATCGTATATCTGTGTGGAATACAATATGAAAAATAAAATATTTTATGAAATAAGCCCCTCCCTTAATTTTCCCCTTGCAGTTTAGGATGAACAAGAGTTATAAAACAGTTTAGAATAAATTAGTTAACTGGCCAACTACTAACTGGCGTAAAATTGATATCTAAGCTGAATTCAAAGAGATTTCGAGCTACTGTTTATTATCGTTATGATTTACAATTAAACTAATCGTTAAATGATATCGCCGGTTAAGATGGTAATGTGACATTTATATTATATGCACCTACTCAATTTAAAAGCAGAAATAGGCGAAATCTAGAAATATTGCTAACAAAGTAGACTCATTTCTAAAAATATCGATTTATATTATACACAACTAAACATTGCTTAGAAATCCCAGTTATGTTCAAATATCTATTTTCAAGGAAATGCTATTAGAGAAGTTTGCTTTTGTAGTAGATCATTTGAATATATATTGTTTGTCTGCTATATAGTGATGTACTTTAGTTATTTTCGGGTATCTACTATATCTATAACGGGTACTAATTTTGTTTGATTCCATAACGAGTATTTAGCTCATGATAGTGTATAAAACCGATTATTCTGTATTTTTGATTGATACCTTCTTGACCTGTAAAAACATCCCTTCCTTAGGCATTTTGTAGTAAAGTTTATAAACGGACGGATAGTACTTCAAGCAACTGACTTGAAAGAAAATAATTATTTGGTTTCTGCAATCATAGCATTTATCTTTGCTTTTTGTAATGTGAAGTGTTAAACTAATTTGTCAAGGTAAAAAAAATTGGGGGTTGTCATTTAAAAGAATTGTTAGTGACGTCATTGTTTGGGAACTGTTGATTCAAAAATATTTTTTTATGTAGAATTGACCTGTCCGAGCATTTCTTGCAAAAAAGAAAAATTCCCAAATCTAATAAATCTACTCCATAATTACGCCAGACAGTGTTTTTAACTATAAACATTCTTCAGTTATTTAGAAAAATAAATTCTCTGCTAAATAATGATAGCAAGGACTGTGGCGGAGTATGGTAAACAACACATAAATATCGGCACCCTCCGCACCACACAAGTTTAATTTATTATATAGTAATATAATAATTAGTCCGGGACGGCCGTTTCGAAGACACGAATGGTCCCCATCATCAACCGGTGACCGAACGAAGTGAGAAAAAACTTTTTCTAAAACTAAACATGCATGTACTATCCCTACTTCTTAGAACAGATATCCTTTACAAGTGCCTATTTCTACCCAGTGCACGCCTTGAAGCTACGACGTGCGAAAAATAACATGCATGAACTATCCCTTCTTCCGAGAAGAAATATTGTTTTACAAGTGCTTAATTCTACCCTCTACGCGTCTTAAATTACGACATGCGAAAAACACGGCCAGATGGACGGGAAGATCCCTTTTATGACCCAAAATATAAACGAGTGCCAGCCTACTGCAAAAGGTCAAAAAGGACAGAGTACGACAACGGTCCGTTTTCTCGGTTCATCAGATTTTTATTACTTTTTATGTAACCTGTCTCGTACGCATTTAATTCTCGCGGCGACGTTACGTTTTTAATCAATTTTAAGTCTTCTAATTTAATACTATACCCGGTTTCATTTATATGTTGTGCCACACTCGACGCGTCCAATCTGCCGTAGCGATAATTTCGTATATGTTCTTTGAATCTAGTTTCTATCGCTCTTTTTGTTTGACCAATATAGGCTTTATTACAGTGACTACATTCAATTTTATAAATACCCGACCTTTCTCCCATTTTCGGTTTATCTTTAGGATTACCGAGAAGATTTTTAAGTGTGTTGCGCGAACCGAAGCATACGTTCATATCTTGACTCTTCAAAACCTTACCTACGCCTCGATATGCCATGAAAGGGGAGTTTCACGAATTTCTTACTATTAGTTTCTACCGGGGTTAAGGTGGTGGAATTTCTTACGTAAAGCCTATGTTGGACTTTCTTAAGCATGCGATCGACTTCTATAGAAGAGTAACCGTTATAAATAGCTACGTTTTTTATGAATTTAAGTTCTCTGTTAAATCTACTTCTACTTAGAGGGCATTTAACCAATCTATTAATTAAGAAGCTAATCACGGCCATTTTGTGTTGTCCACAGTGGTTAGAATCGCTCATAATGTACCTATTAGTATTGGTTTCCTTTCTATAGATGTCAATTTCCAGTTTATTCTTATTTTTAATCACTAAACTATCTAGGAACGGAAGTTGATTGTTCACTTCTTCTTCTACTGTGAATTTAATGGTTTCAAATTTTGAGTTGAGGGTCGCGAGGGTCTGCTAATTTCATTATTTTAAGCTGGCCAAAATCACATAATTATAATTAGTAGTAGTAAATCACATTTTACGACAATATTCTAGACATATTACAGATACATCTTTCAAATAAGAATATACTACCTCCAGGGTTACATGATGACGTTATCAGTATACTAAGTTAAACGCAGAATGAAGCATTTACATTATTGCAGATTGTAACATTTCAAAGCAGAAAATTCATCATTATATTCATATGGAAATCGAAACGTCATGTATATATACCACCTCTAACGTATAGTGCGATCACGTCATGCATAGATATGCTTATGGCTAGGTATATAGGAACTTTACTAATTCGTATGGATAAATTTCGAGAACACATTACAAAAATTAGTGAACGTTTCTGAGAAAAAGACATTACTCCATATCCGAGCCGAATACGGATAACATTTTATATAACTGAAAAACAGTTGTCTTACATAAAGTTTTATCAGTGCTAGCAACACAAGCACAAATGTTAAAGTATACAAGAAAATAGGCAATTTGATACAAAAATGAGTGAAAAGAAAAGAAAAGCATCTTTCATCAAACTAAGAATTTGTTTTTACAGGTATGTTGCTAATAATATTCGCAATTCGTGAAGTCATATAACATATTTAACTTATCCTCGGCTATTGACTCCGAACAACTCCTAAGGTACTTGGTTATCTTTGCGAGTTACTTGCGGCCTCTGGCGGCGTGACACTGTTGCTGCAGCAGACTTTTATAAGTCGGAATGTAGAAAAGAAATATTTCATCCGGGAACAGCTTCCCCAGCCGTAGACTCACTTCTAAAAATATCCATTAATAGTGCAATTACAGGTTACATACTAGAGGGAAGTCGTTTAAATTTATACTGTTTTTAAGAATATGCTATATTGTCATACACTTTTTTCTCTTTTATTATTATTTTCGTAAATAGTTTTATAGGGACGGTTTTCAGCAAAATGGATTGCGTTCACAAATGCTTTACAAAATAGAATAGTGAAACAACCAAAATATAACTTTTTGTAGTATATATTCTCGCAATTCGTTCATGTTTTCAGGATGCAATTTGGTATTATTTCGTCTATTACTTTGGTAGTACATCTATCACTTTCAAAATTCTTTTGCCTTATTACTTTTTGTCAGAATCTTTGGCATTTATCTCAGAAGGAAACCAAAGTACTTTTATCTCTCAAGGTCGTATTGTGGGATTGTTTGTAGGAATCGAATGATCCATTCATAACTAACGTTCAGTTTAGTTCAGAAAATCTTAAGTAGAAACTCTCTTTATAATAATGAAGTGATTGCGAATTGGGCATATAGATGTCACTCATGATTATATCATTTGGTGAATAAATTGGGAACTAATGTACAATAAATATTTCCTGGGTTATAAATCTCTTTCAAACTATTTTTGATGTTTAGACCTTTTTTCTAGAAATCTAATAAAACTTGACGACAATCTATGTATTACTTTTTCTAAGAATCTATTACCTTTTCTAATAAAATTCTATTAAAAATAAATTAAACTTAGGAACAACACTGATCAGTTGCACCCTAAATCCTAAATAGAAACGGCAGATAAATACACTGCGTGCATTTAGTGACCTAGAAGCCAGCTGGGAAGTAGCACTGTGTGGTACAGAATGGTCAGATATACATAGCCGATTTTTTCTAGCACATGCAGAATGATGTTACTTTTTACGGTAATTTTGGAATTATCGTAACCTCTAAGTAAACGGTCTGCATTATGCTGAATTGATGTTATTATACATGTATAAATATGCACTTATAAATAATGTACAGTTTATTTTTATTTCTCTATTCATGCATGTTATAAAAAGAGGAAACAAATAATTTGCTAATATGCTTTTATTATTATCATCTTAAAAGAAAAAGCAACTGTATACATTCTATAAAGAAATTATAGCTAGAAGAAAGCTAGCGCTAGAAGTATTGCGCCGTAACTCACTGAATGTACCCACAACGTTTTTTCTATAAGATCATACGACACGCGCTTTAGTCACGGCAACAGGTTACTAGAAGGATAGCTGTGTTTGTTTACTTGGCGTCATCTGTTTTTAGAGCGAAAATGTGAGAATCATAGCCTGTGTTTAAGATACACTGGCCTGGTTTTCTAATTTACCGACATATGCGTACCGATATTTTCTGGTAAAGCTGTACATTTATATGAGGTAATGTTGAAATCAATCGGTCAAATACATCTTTCACCACCTCCCCGAAAGTATTGATAATTCAGTCGTAATTGTAATAATTCCTATAATTGTAAAAATAAATACGTTTATTTCTTAAAACACGTAGGGTATCGTGAAACTAGCATAAGAATACAGAATTTAGCACTAGAAGGATACAGGTTCCAAATCGGAATGAAACGATAAGCATTTGAAGCATTGGTAAGGGGCAATAATGGTTCGTGTGTTTGTATTAGTTTTATTTCTGCAGCCGATTTCTGATAGTTTGATCAGAGGTTAATTTCGATGAATATACGCAAGGGCGAACTAAAACTGATTTAACAATTATGCTTGCCACATATTTACAACCGGCTCTCTGTTATTTTCATGTTGTAAATCTTCGGCTGAAAATGACATATTTATCTTGCATTCAAATATTACAAGAGGTAAGCAACAACTGAAAAAAAACAGATTTTAGATTGAATTACAAATTTATTGTAACCCTAAACTATTAATTCGTAATGAATCAGACAACAGAAATAAACGAGAAATGTTAGACAGAATTGTAACCTTAAACTGTTAATTCGTAATAAAGCCTCAGACATGTGAAGTGTGAACATATAAAAAAAAACTATAATACAATTTTTCATTTCACTAATATAACAATGGGGATGCATTTGATAGATCATTGGACGATAACCTTCAAATTGAAGCAACCATTAACAAACGGTTAGAAAATCTGCACGCACGCCTTTAAACTGACAATCAGCTTGACGTTTTAACCGAACACTATATTTGTAATGTGTATGTGACGATTTCAACTGATTTGAAGTCGTTGCAGAAACAAACCTATGTACTCCAGGCATAATTTTTATCTTCACAGTTCTCCGCAAAATTATGTGTGCTGTCAAACGGGCGTATTTGTATTTGTATTAATACCACTGCAAATTACCAATTCAATCGGTGGGAAATAAATATTATTAGTTTGAAAATACTGGCGGGGGATTTGCATCATTAAATGTTTGAGATTTTCAAAATAAAATCATATTTTGTAGGAAACGTTTTTCTGTAAAAAATAGTTTCTGGTGTACGAAGGGCTATTTTTTGACGATTAAGATTGTCAAATTAATGTGTTAACATAAATAAGTTTTTTGAAAATCCAATACGGCATTAAATAAAGGGGTTTTTTTTTCCAGTAGGATTTGATTTCTGAAAATAAAACGAAACAAAAAAAATCAGATGTTAAGCTAACGTAATGGCAAAAATTAAAACCAAATGCAATTAAAATAAAACAACTTGGAAAATAAACGGAATTCTGGCAAAGTTCATTTCGACAAAGTAAAAGTTTGTGTTATCATCTAGTCTATGTATATAAATGTTGCTTAGCTTTTCTATGTCTTTCGGAAAAATAATAGCGTCTGTAAACTTATTAATATAACCCATCTCCAAAAAATTACGCTTGAATGGATTATTTTCAACATTCAGAACCCTGACATTGGTAAAATGGAAAAACTGACCGGTTTCGTTGGTAAGTATGCTTAATGCGCTACGGTTACAGGGTGATCTAACATAACTTTCATGGGCACTAATTCGATTCCTTAATTTTTGGTAGGTTTGGCCAATATAGCATCCTTTGCAAGCTTTATATTTATTATGTTCGTAACCGAACATTTGCAAATCCGTGAATTGGTACAGGTCGAACGATAGAATGGGATTCACTGTCAGGCAAATGGACAAGTGTCGACTTCGTTCTTTGTGACAATTTGAAATCAGTAGTTTGGAAGCCTCAGCGAACAGATTTGAACGATATGCGTCCATAGATTATCAACGAGTATATAAACATTCCATAAGGAACTTTTCCACAAGGAAAAAATAAGGCAAGAATTTGAAAATCGGTTTTACTACTGTCAACTGCACTGTTAACATTACTGTCATTGCTAACACCCATTTACATGTTTAAATGCTTATTATCAGTTTCGTAATGTAAGTCAAGCCTTTTAGTTTTTAAATATTTTTTTCAAAAGAATACACTTGCGTTTTCTTTGGAGAATGAATTTTCATTTGGACACTACATTATGGGTCATTTCATTTAAGAATCCTAGGAGGGTGTAAGCATCATAAGTGTGATTCGTATGTCAGTGCATGCTCCCCTTAGAGTAAATGTATTTTTGGAAGTTTCGATTTTCGTTTTAGTATTTTTTAGGTGGATCGTTTTCCAAAACCCACATGTTTTAGTTAGATAATAGTGTAATCATTTTCTATTATAGCGTGTACGTAATAAAACAATTTAAAGGCTTTTATTTACAGCGCATTTACGTACTTCATGGATCTCGCAGCTATGTCTACCGTTTCAACGAAATTCTTAAAGATGATTCAAATTACTTAATTTTTCCTGGAAAACATCCCCCATCATTTCACGCTGTTATGTGAATTTAGCACTTTATGATCTTAATCTCGTAATAAAATTATATGAAGCGCTCTACTTTTTGTGGGTAACGACACTTCCGCTCTGATCCCTACACTCATCGTCTCCGAACTTTGTGGTATTTAACCAACCCTCCCGACTATAAAATTGCAAAGAAAAAATAATTTAAGCGAAAGTGAACGGGGAATGACTAATGTACAAGAACAAAAACAATTTCGAAAAATTTATCTACCGTATAATTGACTTACCTTAAACATCCACTCGGTCGGTCCTTTCGTTGTAATGCATGTCGTTCAGGGTATGCGTCAATTTTTCCATTAAAATCCTATTTCACGCCGTCGAGTGGTACGGCAGGGTTAATTTTCCCGTCTACGATTTACTCCCGATGCCTTTTCCCGTGATAAGTCGTAAGGGAATCTCGCTGATGAGGTCCGCAATAGTGGACCGTAATGCGTCCCATCTGTGCAATTTGTTTCTTTCGATATTGTTTTGCGTACATCCATTTCGTTCGTTGAACGTTACGGAGGGGTTTTTACGGGGAGGTTACGGCTAGGTACTTCAGATAGAACCGTCCATTCCGAACGAAAGGATGGGAGAACGATGCGCTGTTGATAGCGCCGCAACAGATAACAAACTCAAAAGTCAAAAGTATCATTCACGAAAACGACGACAATCTTTTGTCGAAAACGCTTCTCGAAATCGCCTCTTGCACAATCACTTCGTGCATTTCCAGCCTGAATCACCGCGAATGTCGCCGAAGTTAACAGCTCGTTCAAATTTTCCCGTTATCTCTCGACGTAATTGAGATAATGTCGGGAAAACACGGTTTTCGGACTAACGAACTTAGATGAAGACACTGCGTCTATGAATTTCCCCGCCAGTCTACAATTTTTACAGTGACGTGACAGACTCAATTATACCTACCTGCATTGTCCGTTTTGCTCTTATTTATATCGAATATTTTATGTATAAAAATTACTGCAATGGTCCTGTCGCAGTAACTTCAAATTCAAAGAAAATAGATACGTGTAGTACAAAAACTAAGCAAAATATTTGAGACGAAAAGATAAGTAAACGTTACAACTATTGCGACAAACGACTTAATAAAGAAAGACTATAGTATAGAAATGAAACAAAATGGATTGTTAGAATGCAGAAATAAATAAATGTGGCTGTCTTATTATAACTATTGCTAATATTAGTAATAATTTAACGAACAGGAATACCATAGCGATTGAAATCAACTCCATCAAGAACTACTTTCTATTCATTTGTTTATTTTTACGATGGCATCTAGAATCCATTAATATGATATAACTTACAAGAATACGTCAGACGTGACAAATACATTCAATTAGAGAAATTGTGTTGTTATAGTAAGTATATTTTGCAATGATAGGTAATTAATATCGCAGATAAAGCAGTCCTAATTAGTGAAGTACATATTACGTCATCGTTTCCCGCGCGAACAAAATTTCTATCTATCTACATATCTTTCTCTCTATTGGTTGTAGCCTAAAGCCACTACCAGCAGCAGTTTTTTTTTATTCATTTATTCTAACTCTTCAAGTCCAGGGGTTCACTAGGAAACAAAACACACGATTGAACCTTGATATGTAGGAGAACCCACAAAGGATTACAGCAAAGGAAAGATATTCATACAACCACTTGCACCTTTTGAAGCAAATTGTATCTATAATTTCTTGGTAGACGACAATATTTTCGGAGCATATTATAGATGAATAGTTAAAGGGGTTGTCAATTTGTTTGGATACATTTTTCGGAAATAATTGACGATCTTCACAATTCATAATTATGTACTCCAAAGATCCAACTTCCTCGCATGAGCATAAATCATTTTCGGTTTTATTTATTTTAAACAGGTAGCTGCTACATAATCCATGATTACATTGAAGACGACATAGTTTTTTTTGATTTTTTGATAAAATCTCTTGTCAGAGAGTGATTTTTGAACCATGGTTCTTTCGAAGGAAGAGTTTCAATAGTCTTACAGAAAATCCCTGTTTTTTTTTGTAGATAATAATCAGAGAATTTACGTGGTATGCATTCTAAAATATTTGATAGAAGATAGGCATTCTTCTTTAGCCGTCTTGTTCACAGTTTCGTTTCCCATTATACCAATATGATCTTTTACCCACAGAAATTCAACATTATGTGCCTTGTCTCTAATATTACTGATGTACCTTGGAATTAATAGTTTGCATGCTCATCGCCGCTAGAAGTTGACCATAAAACCAGCACTTTGGAATAACAACTAGCCCATTCAATGCAACCTTGAAGATGCTATAAGGTTGGTTATTCAAATTAATCCCAAAATCGGACAAAAGGTGTTAGTGTAGGCGATTTTCTACAAACCCAATATTTAGATGTTAAATCAGCAATATATGTATAAGTTATGGATCTTGCTGACAATATTGCAATTTTTGTAAGAGTTTTTGATCAAATAAGCAGATACCAATACTTGTCTTCTCAATTTGAGGGGATGTTCACAGGTTTCTGCAAAGATAACATTGATAGGTGTAGATCTTAAATAACTTATACGAAGTCGTAAACATTTATGGTGGCATACATCGATTTTGTTTAAAACAGTATCACTGGAAGTACCATAAACAATGGCTCCGTTATCAAAAATTGAACGGACAGTGGCTCTGTAAAACAACAATGCAATCAAAGGATCTGCGCGAGAGTATTGATATCTTTTTCTTTGGATTAAATGCTTGATGTGGTATTTCCAATTTAATCGTTTGTCGATATACAACTACAGAAATTTTATGTTATCTGCGCGTAGAAAATAGTCATCTCCTAGCTTTATTCTATCAAGAAGAAAACGTTTACTTCTGGTAAAAGTAACTATGGTAGATTTCTTATTTAACATAGAGAGGTCTTTTTCATTAAACCAAACCTTTAGTCCATTATTTAAACGATAGTAAACATCTTCTAACGTAGAGTTACAAACGTATATACAACATGTATGTATGTATCATCAGCATATTGGATTAATTTGCAATATTCATCAACTACACGATCAAAATCGATGTATAGTGTGTATAGAATGAAAAGCAGTGGACTTATAATGCTACCTTATGCTAACGTGCTACTTGTAAGATGAGGCCCCATGAAGGAATTATTAATTTGAAGACAAATTTTTCGATTTTAATGCAGGTAAAAATTTACAAGGTAATCCCAGCCGCTTAAAACGTTTAATCAAAATGTTTAGATTTATCTTATCGTACGCACTTTGTACATCAACAAATAGAGCTGCTACCATATCATTATTGGAATAAGAGAACTGAATGTCACTTACAAGTTGAATAACTGCGTCTTGGAAGGAATAGTTCTTCCTAAAACCGAATTGACTGATTGACTTTTTGTTATTGGATTGTAACTATTTCTGTATTTTAATACTTTTCAAAAATCTTGCATACACAGGAAGATAAAGCAATTGGTCTATCCGGGGCTTCGTTTTGTATTTCTTTGTTGGATTTCAATACGGGAAGAATTTTATATTGTTCCCATTGTTGTGGAATTGTTCCCGATGTAAAATTTCATTAAGTACTATTAAGAGATGTTCTTGGCCAGATGTGGAAGATACATAACATTTCGTAACAGATTTGGTCTAAACCAGGGGTTGATCGTTTGTTTAATATCTTTAAGACAATATCTATCTCCGCCATCGAAATTGGAAACAACAAAGAATCATTACTGTTTGAAGCATTGTAATCAATAATTAGAGGTTCGTGAACACTAGCAGCAGCGATCTTACCGAGAAATCTATGACACCATTCGCTTTCTGTGATCGGCTGCCTATTTCCTTCATATCCATATTTAATCTGCTTTCTTTAGGCTCCATTTTGTGTTGGAGACGTAATTCCTTTGATAAGGGTATTCTTGCGGTTTCAGAAGAATTGTGATTAGAACCTAATGTATCAGCTGTTGTGCGCTATAATATAGAATTTGTAATATCTGGACTACAAAGAGTGATGCCGCAGTACAACTGCAGTATTAGACAGTCCAAAGCGGGTTAGTAATGTATATGAACCATCACTAAGAACCGTGCAGTCATTATCCTCAATTGCTAAAAGAAGATTTTTCTCCTGCTTGATCAAAAGAGTTATTTCCCCACGCCAAATGATGGGCATTAAAATCCCCTCCTATTATATAGGGTCTCTTAATACTTTAAAAATTTATTCCACTCTTGTTGAGATATTCTTATGTTTGGCTTAACATATGAGTAATATATATTTATTGGTGCGTTATTTTTAAAGCTCACTGAAATAGCTACGCAATCTACAGTATCCATCTCATAAAATTGGATTTTGTCTACAAAAGATATAGATTTATGTACTAGAATACGCACACCTCCGTAACCATCAAAGCTATCTTGTCGAAAGGTATTGTACCCCGATAACCTAACATTCGCGTTAGGTTTCAACCGAGTTTCCCTAATGATACCTAATTTAATATTATTTTTGAACAAAAAATGTTCTAAGTTATTAAATGTTACAGACCTTGCATTGCATTATAATATATTTGTACCCTTATATCCATTTTGTATTATTTAATATATTATCAATATATTGTCAGAACCAATTCTAAGCTAACATTTTTATTTTTGCTCGAAGGAATGTATGGCTTAATACCCTTTTCACATAAAGAAGATTTTAATACGACCTTAATTCTATTCTTACCTGTATTCGCTATTGATTGAGTATTAATATCTATTTGGTGGTGATGTACAGAAGGTAATCTACCTACCGACATTGGATGAAGACTGCCTAAATACCTTGCCCTTCTAAGTAAATTTTATACAAATATTCAAAGCAGTAGGTACTGCTTTGAATATTTCCCGCATCTGATTTCGATGCGTCTATAACTTGTTTTGTGGGGCTGTTATCAATACCCATTTTTGGATTAACATCTGATTTGTTTCCATTTTTATCGCTGTTCTCCAATGCATGTGAAGTACTCGACAGAAAAGAAGTTACGGCAAATGTTTTTCCTTTTCCTCCACGGTTTTCGCACTGATTCGTTTCTATTCAAAGGAGATTCATCCACTTCATTCCATATTATTACTATTATAGACTAATTCCGAGCTATTTAAAACATTTAGAGCAGATCCAATATCACCACCGATATCTACGGTATTAATTCTATCAGGACGTTCATAATCCGCTATTGTGTACATAGTTTGAAAGGCACAAATTTGATTTTCCCGTAGACCGATCGTAGGCACGTCTGCACTCTATCGCACAACAAACCAAAAACCATCCGAACAAAATTTGTCGTCGTCATAGATATTTTGAACAGTATGGGGTACTCAGAATACAAAAGAAAAAGATTTTAAGCTTTTACTATACCTATATAGAATGTAGCAGAAACAGAGGTACAACAATTCAGTACATATACAATTCAATTCAGACAACATAAAATTTAACGGGTTTTCAAATATAAATATTTGAATAATAATTTCTTCACAATAATAAAACAATTTTTTAAGGTGTATGTACATTTCGCGAATCTTTACTACTCAAAAGTATATTGATGTCGAAATATATGCCGAAACAGTTTATTTTTGATGTGGCATGATGCAGGGACGTAACTGAAGTTAAGATTTTATGGCTCTTGATGATAACTTTCTACTACTAGAGAGACCTTTATTTTCGATGGGTGGTCAAACTGAAGTCACTAGATGAGATGTGTACGACAGAGAACCTATTGGATGTTCGTGCATAACATTACAGTATATATTACAAATTCAGATTAATAAGCTATATTCTAGATATAAACGAAAACATTTAATTAAAAGAAACACAAAATTAACATTAAACCAAAACGAATTCATGAAAATATAAACTTGAACATTTATTCAAAAAATTTAATTCAAACCATACTTTTTCTAAATACAAGAGTGAGTGATCCTTTGGGTCCGAAAAAGAAATCGAGCATCTATAGAATAAATTGATGGTTGTTATGTAGGGCAGACATACATATATAAATCTGCATTGGTTGATAATTTTGTTAAAAACTGTGTGAAGAAAATATGCTGGAGTTGTTTTTAAAACCCGTTATTGGCAAGCCCTGTATATATTAAATCAAATTTGATAGTTACCTCCTATTATTTTTTCTTAAGAGATTTGCTATCTATTTCTGAAGGAATTATTAATGCTCTGATTGTGAATAACTCTCCCCTTAACCCCAACATTCTTTTAATGAGGAAACCATCGCTACACTAAGAAGAAATAAGATTAAGATTGTACAGCAATAAATTGTGTAAACTACCTGTATAAAAATTAAAAGCTTCCAATTGTCCTGTAAAAAACTGTAATTTATACAACAAAAAGGAATACAACAGAATAAAACGCCAAGTAATTACTTTAAATACTTTCTCGCAAACAGTAACTGTACATAAGTTACTGGAGTACAATTCACCCTTTGACGAGACTTGACCGGACTAAAGTAAGTCATCTGCGCAAGTGACGTATTATGTGCTTCTCTACTACTTCACAGTATGCTTAGTATACTTGCAATGTACATTTCTTCGGGTATTATTTTACTTCTTCTTCTGGTTGGATTTTTGTCCTGAAGAAGACAATATAGTATGTTATATACAGGGTGATAGTGAAAAAACTGAAATGCGTAACACCGTGGGATAGACATCATTAAATTAAAAGATATATAAGGTACTTCACTCTATAGAAGGTGTTCAAATTGATTGCCTTGTTCTTGGATTAATACGGAATCTGTCAGCAGTCTTCATAATTCTAGTCCACAAATCATAAATCAGTATTTAGTTTTTTTCATAAAACCCCAAAATAAAAAATCCAGGAGATTAAGGTCGGAACTACCTATTACTACTGATGTAGGTCCCCCACGATCAATTCATCTCCAAATCGTATTTGCAAAAGTGTATCTCTCCAATTCTGCGTATTATGTAGAATCAAAACACCATCACTAAGACCTGCTTCATCGGTGAGAAGATTAATTACAGAAAATTTTGCAACTACTCACAATATTGTACACGGGTTAATTAATCCTGTTCTAATGGGTGCTGAATTTTTTGAAACGAAACAGGCAAAGAAGCTGTTCTTTGAGGACCTATGTAACCTATCTATATTTTCTACCGTTTGCAAGACAGCTTCTTCGCTTACAATAGACGACGAGTTCCGGTAATCACACTATTAACTTTTGCCTTTTTGGATCTTGTCCCAAACCCTTGAGCACGTCAATAAATGTTTTAGCATTGGGAACGTATCCTAATGAATATCTCTCTCGATAGATAAGCTGAGATTCAAAAGAATTTGATCGAGCTCTGCCGTAACACATAATCATATCCTTGTATTCTTCAAAAGCGTAGAGAACCATTTTTAAAAATAATTTTGAAAAGCGACAAATAATAGAACAACAAGAACGTAATCAGGGATACGACGAACTTGAATAAATCATTACAATATTAATTCGGTATGTGCCCTAATTTCATAGCTAACTATAGGTAAGCGTTTTTAGACGTGTCAGAAATATAAGAATAATACTCGAAATTGAAATATTCTACGTTTGGTTCAATTATGCTTTCACAATTAGATGACATTTTAGAGATATATATGTTCTAAAAAGTCTTTAAGATTCCCCATCTTGGAAACAAGACGCTTGCGGACATTAGTGTATAAAACCTTTTTTATTATTGAGTGGTTCTCTATCGCATGGTACTATCATTGTAACTTTTCTCACCCGGTATATTATCGAAACATAAACATCATTTTCTTTTTCTTTACTCACGGCTGCAAAACCACGTAGACATGTTCTGATTGTTTGAGAAATCGTATTGTACGCTTATAAGCTTAGGTATTGTAAATTCAAACATATTCATCATTGAGGCTATATTTTAATTTATAGATAAAGATAAATTGAGATCAAACTATACTCTCAAGCCGTATACTAACACGCAGCATACAATCCATAATTACTGTAAAGGCAACTGTTTGTAAGTGAGTTAAGATTCTTAACCTTCGGAGGGCATCGAGGGCTCCATACATTTATTAAATAGTGGTATTTTTCAAATAGAAATACATACTGCTGCGCACTCTGGTGTAAATTTCAGTTAACAGGTCTACCAACTGTAGCTCTCGGCACAGGCTTAGATTTGATTTAGAATCGAATCTGCAAAGAACCAAACTGCATGTGGGGTCAGCAGGACCCCAGAGTGCCTATTACGTAACTCTCTCTACCGGTCAGCTGTATTCTATTTTTAATTTTTAAAGCTTATTGGTAAATATAATTACTCAGAAATAACATATGCATAATATTTTAGCTTAATAACTATAGTATGGTTAAAAATAGTAATTATTGGCATCGTCCTCTAACTGAGCAGGAGTTACAAAACGAAGCAAATAAGCAATTTTTAGAAGAACATTATTTCCGCGGAGATGAAACAGATGACGATTCCGATTATTTAGAAGAACAAGAAGCTTCTGGGAGTGAACAAAGCGATGAAAAGTTGCCACAAGACGTACAGCCACAAAAATGGCTGTAAATGGAGTACTCAACGGCCTGAGAACGGGGGAAGACGACCACAGAAAAGGATAGTTTCTCTTATAGGCCTTACAAGGCCCAAAGGTGATGACAAGAATGGTAATTATTGAACCAAGAGATCTTAGATAATGTTGTTCTTCACACAAACGAGGAAATTGCACGAAATATTACTTTAGTGGAAAATTTGCAATCATACCACTGCAGCGCAGGTATCCTAGAAATTCGTGCACTGATTGGACTTTTCTATTTGTCAGGAGTAAAAAGATCTGCTTTTGCTAATAGCGAAGAATTGTGGTACGCAATGTCATTATTCAGAGCGGCAATGTTTAAAATTCTTAACGTCTTGTTTACGTTTTGATGATAAAGATACTCGGGCAGAGCGTGGAGATAATGATAACTCGGCTCTGATTAGAGAGGTATGGGACAGGTTTGTTTATCTTAACCTGTTCATTGAACAAATAGTAACATCACTGTTTACGACTGGTTCTCCTCTGTGGAACTGTTCGACAAAATGCTAAAAGAATACAAAATTACATTCAGAAGAAACAAGAGAGAATTGCCTGCTTCCTTTCTTGATGGCAGAGTGGAGCATTCACCAAATTCGCATTTCATGACACCAAAACTCCCGTTTCTTTTGTTCCAAAAAGGAATAGAGTTGTTATTTTATTATCTATTATGCACCCTTCAGAAGAAATAAATAGTGAAACTGGAATTATGGACTATAACAGTACCAACGGTGATACTGATACTTTTGATAAACTCTTTCATAGCCATACCACCTCACGAGCAACTCGAAGGTGGCCAATGCGATTTTTTTTGTGGTATATTAGATCACAGTGGTATAAACGCTGTACTTCTGTTGAATTTTGCTCCCAATGTCAATGTCAAAATGAATAGGAAAACATTCCTCAATGAACTAGCATTCCCACTAATTGCACCTTTGTTAAATGTTACATTACAAATACCAACTTTAAATAGGACACTGAAGACCTATATTCGAGATATTTTAGTTCCAGATACTACTATACCACAACATACAGTTTTAGCAATACGAGTGAGATGTGCCTTTTGTACTAGAGAAAGAGATAGAAAAACGAAAATTACATGTCACAAATACAGCCGTGCCATTTGTAATATCCATCGAACAACTGTGTATTGTAACTGCATCGAATAAAATATATTTCAAAACACTCACTAACGCGTACTTTTGGAAATTATTGACTTATTACTTCGGTTTTGGCAACAATGGGAACCTAGCTTTTGTCACCCAACAAAACTGTGCTATATTTTTTTATATTATTATTACAAAGCTTCAGATTTTACATTTTGCCTTTTAGCCAAGCATTCTTAACAGATCTAGAACATCACTATTATAACGGACGTTGGAGAATGATTTTTAAGAAATTGCAAGTAAATAGATGCAATAGAACTGTGCCAGGAATGGCTTAGAATATATCCAAAGCTGGATCCGGCAGGATTATTTGAAATGAGATAATATACTTACTTTAAGAGATATAAATATAAGGAGATATCACAAGACACTACGCAAACTGTGTTTCCCCAACTTCACATTATTTATTTCTCTATGTTGTCATATCATATACCTGTTATCATCAGGACATTTTGCGTTTATTTTTGCGGTTTTTATATAATGTGACATAGCATTGAAATGGATATTTTAGCCAGCCGGGCAATCAAATATTAAAATATTATAGTATGTTTTAATCTGTTTAAGCCACGTGTTCTACGTTACGTTGACTTGCCATAATTAATTACATATTATACACTAACACCAACTAAACTTTCCCTGTAGAAGGAGATCCATTATGTTACAAAGTGGTAGAATGTGGAAGATGATAAATAAGTTGTATTTATATGTTTTCAAAACTGTGTTGTGGATATGTTCTGACTCACAGTCTTCATCATTTGAAAGTATATAAATACAAAGATAAAATACAACCTATTTCTCATCTTCCATAAACTTTTCTTTACTACATCTTACTTTTTCCTTAGATAAACGCAATCTACTGTCAAGTTCAACATGCAAACATTACTCGATAATCCGTTGACATCGTAGAGTTACGTCAGCATTTGTAAAAACATTCCCTGTGTATTAGATTAAGTTACAACATAATGTAACGTAAGGTAATGACATGTGCTGCGATGCGATGTGATATAATATAACGTAACGTAATGTAATGTAGTTCCAACTTGTTATTAGTTCGTCAAGAATGTCATAAACATCGTCCAGTTATAATGGGTTACAGTACAATACGAACACACAACACCCAACGAAAGTTCATAAAAATGTGAAATAATGAATTTAGAAAACAGTTCGATATATAAATACATTTTTTGTATAAGCAAAACTTCTATTCAGTAGAATGTGAAGAGCTTTTCTTCTCTTCTTTCCTTTAACCGGTTTGTTTCTAAATGTAATTTTGAAATATCTTTGGGTATGCCGATTTTCTTTTATATTTACATTATAACAGAAATGTTTTATTATTTTGCTATGTATTGCTTTTAGAATATATAATTTTATTTATCTTTGGTTTTGTCAAAAATATGTCTATGTTTACTTGCTCCACTATGGTGAAATGTTGTTTTTATTTTATATATAAATGTGAGTTAAGATTTTTGTTGGGGTAAAAATCTTAAAAAATTTATTTGTTCGCCAACGTACAAGGTACAATTTTGAATTATA
>LR736931.1:105568-215125 GCA_902654985.2 Oryctes borbonicus
CACGCTATACATTATATGGGCAATGCATTATAGCGCATTCCGTAACTTGTGTTTCTCTATTTTAAAATCTTTTAATATTCGTGTAAAATTTAATATCTCTTTCTTCGTTTTCTTTTTAGTAAATAACCTTTTTCTTTGTTTCTCTTTTCCTCAAGGTTAATTTTCGTTTAGCTTTCTATAACTCCCGTAAAATGTCATTTATCAATTCAAATCAATCAGAGACATTCGCGAATTCCACGACTCTAAATTTCGTCTGAATGACTGAATGACGATTAAAATTATTAAATTATTAAATTATTACAAATTATACCTTCACAGTCTTGACAATTGATTTTATAAATAGTATTTATTTGTTCCTTGGCTTCTATGGGTTTTTTGGATTTTCACATTAATTTTTTATAAATACCTAACAATTCACAAAGGCAGAGTAAAACATTCTAATAGAATTTTAGTCTACACAATGCTGTAATCATCGATGAGCATTAAACTGCGGAGTTACCTTTATAAGGAATGTCGAAAGAACATAAGCTAAGTAGTGAATGCTCAAATTAGATGCTTTAAAAAGCTGTTCAATGCAATACCTCATCCATCACACCAATGCCCCATCCACCCCACAAGGTCGTATAATCTGAACGACATCCGAATTTATGTACCAGGTCTGGTTAGATAATAATCGAGTATGTTGAATTGCCCGCCAAGGTCTAGTGGCATGTAGTTGGCAACGTTGCATCCTGCAAAACCTCCCGCATAACCATATGCTTCAGATTGTTGACACCTCGTTTAGTTCTCATATCTCAGATAAGACCAATCTGTCGTGTTATTGTTATTTGCTGTTCGATGGAACCCAAAATTTTGTGGCAAAAGCTCTTACGGAAACGTTACAACTTTTGAAGTAAGCTTACGAAGATAAGGCCCTGAATGCATGATTTATTCGATCTCTCAATTGAATGCCGTACCGTGACATTTTGATCAAAAAATTGAACACGCATCGAGTTGCAGCAAAGTGTGTTCCTGGTTTGACGACTAAACCGCAATAAAAATGAAATCGAGTGGATGAAGAGGACAACGATCAAAAACCCGTAAGGTTAATAACAGAAGTTAAGAGAACAATATTCAAACAACAAGGATTGTAGAAACTAATAGAACTGACTAACTTTAACACAGATACAAATTCAAAGGAAGTTCAATAGAATTGATAAATCAAATTGCTGTTTGCTTGTGTAAATTCAACCAAAATTGTACGAATTATGCGTGCGATATGAAATTATCCGCATGTTGGTGTACAACTCCTGGCTTTACACATACACACCTATATACGGCAAATATCTGAAATCGCTTCGAGATTTAGTATCTCACAAAACGATTAGGTGAATGCGGCTTAACCAACGCTTAAGTTTATTCGCGAATACATGCTAAAAGCATAAACTGTAGTTTGGTATTAGCTATTAACGGGAGGTTTAACCAATATAGCTGAATACGGCTTACATATAACTATCTCAAGTGATGAGGGATTTTCAATTAAATGTATCAACAGCAAGAAATAACTCAGGTACGAGGATAATTCCAGAAATAAGGGTACCTGCTTTTTAGAAATACAAAGAAACGTTTATTTTCAATAACGTGTGCAGCACATTAGAGCTAGAATATTAATCTATTTTTTTTTACATAATCGCTCGATGTCTTTTTGTAGACACTGCAGCAATTTTTGTATGCTCATATCACATGAGTTCGCCCTCAAGTCGTTGAGGAAGCACTGCACTAAACGTCATCTTTCACCTCATCTTCGTTACCAAAGCGCATTTTGGTCAAACATTCTTTCAATTTAGGCAATAGGTGGCAGCCACCGGATGCCAAGGCCGAACCATAGGGTGGATGGGTGATGATGTCTCACACAAACTGTTATAGTAGAGCGACAGCTTGACAGACAACATAGGGACAAGCGTTGTCATAGAGAATGCTCACGCCCTTGCTCTTTGCCCATTTCCGGTGGCGAATAGTCCGTAGGAGTTAATTCAGTGTTCAAATATCTGTCAGTGTTTACTGTGGTCCCAGAAACCAGGCAACAATACCCCTTTAGATTCCAAAATACAGATCCCATGATTTTACCGGCAGACTATGTTGGTTGAGTGGTGTTTTAGGAAACCTCAGGAACCAGAATGCAGACGTCATACAAAGTGATCCGTCGATCTGCAAGCATGGTTTACTCAACTTCCATGATTATAACACCGCAAAATGGCGGTGTCCCGCCTCTTGCTCCGTTGCGAGTTTCAGTACGACCAGTTGCAAACTCCTTACACTATTTATTCATTCAGCGTCGTACGTTTCCGTCAATTGGCGATGAATGAAATACCGAATAACTGCCCTAGTTTCACGGTAACACTAGGGGGAATTCCTTCATAAACGGTTGCCAATCCAAGACAGAGTGTTCCAGCGGGCTGCGCGCAGGTTTGTAATCTCCTTTGGTGGGGACCCAGAAAACAGTTCGTGCCGCTGTTGGTAACACCGTTGTGTTTGTGGCTTCCCCGATTCCCAAACAAGTCTACACACACCTCACTGCGACACTTTGTACTATTTAAGAGCCGAGAAAGCAACCAACGCAACAATGTTGCTAACAGTCACTTTAACTGTTTTTCTTTGGAGACTTTTGTGTTACCCTCGTACTTGAGCAAATTTTGTGTAAATTAAGATGCGACTGGAACTTCAAAGAATCTTAATTAACATTTATGTTGAAAAGTTAAAGTTCTTCGTATCTATAAAGTTTTTACCCAGATTTGCGTTGCTCACTGAAGTGAAGTGAAGTAAACATATTGATTATTTGGTCTTGTCACCTTCCAAATGTTTCTTTAAGGAAGTATTTAGAACGGAAATTTTCAATCTACCACCAATTGTTAAAATACCTTTCAGCTATTAATATTATGTTTTACAATGATGAGAGCCACCTGCAGCTTTGCCTAATGGCTGGCGGTTCCAGTGGTAAAGCGGTCTGCGCGTACCTGTAGTAGGGTTAGGAGCTGTGCATTCGAGTCCCCTCAGAGTAAAATTGTAGATTTTTATAGTGAGCTTCCGTGCCCACCAGAAAAATCTATCTGTACTGAGTCACCATTCCTATGGTGAAGGTTAATAACAAAACCATGTAAGATTTTCGGATCAGTTTATATAATATTCATGCAATTCAAAGGATACTGATATATCACCTGAACCTTGAAGTTCGTTAATAGCTCGTTTTGTCGAAAACCACGTCCTTAAACTTGTACTCCAAACAATGTTCCAATTGAGACATACATTTGGAATAATTTAATAATTTAAGAAAAATGTAATTCTTTTAAATCGCACCATTATTTCGCTTTTATTTTTAAGGCTGACTGATGAATGATTCGTCTATAATGGGCTTTATAAAGAATCCAGAAGGCACAAGCCGTTTCATTCGAAATAAAAAAGTTAATTATTATTATTATTTATTATTATCACTTACCAAAATGTCAAAAAGGATATTTAGTTACTTCCTGGGATACGTCTAATAGACCATCATCATAAATAACCCAGCATACATATGACACGTAGATGCTAAAAGTCCCGATCTTAATTTCTGGTAGTTATACTCTAATAGGTATAGGTCATCACAAGTAGTAATTGGACAACAATGCTGGACGCAAAATTATTAGTAAAATGTACAAGTGTATATTTTCGGACGTCGAAAGGGCGGCATTGTTTAAAATGTTTCATATTTAAATATAATGCCAGACGCAGAAAATATTATGAGATGTAATGACGCAGAAAGGTTGTAAATGACCCGAAATAAGTAAGGAACTACTATACATCAGTAGTTCCTTAGTTGAACGCGGTCTTCATTGGATATATAGGATATAAAACCCCGGATGCCCCTACTTAAAAAAAAATATTGAGAATTGAATAAAAATATTGTTAAATAACACTCAACAGAATAAAGGTTCTTTATTGCTCGTTCTAGCCTTAGTGACGTTTCGGGATACACAAATAACTCCTTCATCGGACGTCGGCAAAAATAGAAAATATTAGAGTTAATGTGTACATTTCCGGACAAATCTACTTACAATATTAACGTTAAACAGTAGACTAGTACTAATAAGTAGTACTAATAAGGTATATAACAATTTTGGAAAATTATTATGAAAATATCGCAAAATTAGAGCCGTATATAGAAAAAATATATTTATTAAAAGCAAGTTTAATTTGTATGATGTTTGCATGGTAATTTTCTAAAATTTTACACATTATGTCTAGTCTACTGTGTAACGTTAACATTGTGCCGGCGATGTATGCTGTAACTCCAATCTTTTCTACTTTTGTCGAAGTCTGATGTAGGGACAATTTGTGCATTTTAAGGCTAGAACGAATAATGAACAATAAAGGACTCTTATTCTGCTGAATATTATTTAACTGTATTTTGTTGTTCAATTCCCAATCCCAATCCCCATATACATACATATATCTAATCGCGGAAAAAGCGATTGCTTACCTGAAGCAAGTCAAAATTGTAGGGTTAAACAGTTTGATTGATGAAGCATTTTTTAATGTATTCTTCAAATAAACAAGCATTCATTAAAAGAATGCAACTTCCAAAATTCGGTAGTTATAGTTGAAGAATTGAATTTGTTGGATATCTTTTGTCTACCGCGGTACAATTCTATCAAATAAAACTACAGTCTTAATATCCAGTTTAGTGTACGCTTCTCCTGTATGAAGCACAACTACGCATTTGAAATTTATTGTCAAATAGCTAAAGCACGCGCACGCTCAGACATAGTTAACGTTTCGACGTTTCGCAAAGTAAACGAGGTAATAGGTATCATGTTGTCAAATTCCTGAGCACAAAATCCTTCTTCGTGGGAAACGTCCGGAAACATGCGACATCGCTAAATATCGTAATATGCTTACTCCATCGCTTCGAACAATAGAAAGGCATTCCCCGAAATGAAATAACTCTCGGTTAGTTAGCGGAGAGACGTAGCACGAATTCATGTAGTAAATGATTAATGGTAATAGACCTAGGGTAATTAATTAATGGTGGAAATTTTGATTTGTGTGTAATACCACTCAAGAAACATAATGGTCTTGCCTAAATAACCACATCTGACGTTTGTTACTACAACGTATGCGGCTTTCCTGCTCGTCCCGGTCTCAGATCTACCTCACTTAGGTTATGATTGAGTTATTATCGGATACAAGTGTCTAATCACGGCTAAATTCTGTTGAACATATGTATATGTGTATAATGTACATACACAGCTCCGTATATCTAGCGTATAAAACAGGGATAGTGGATAGTGATTCTGAGTGAGAAAGTAGCCAATAACTCACTTAGCGAGGTAAAATAACACTAGTGCATTACAGATAAATTACTTTCCTTACTATTAAAAATTGACAATCTGACATTTGAAAGTGATAAATTTCTACACTTAGTTTGATAATAATAATTGACGGAATCGTATTCATAGTGGTAAGGAAAGCAAGGATTTTTTTTTTCAACTATTAAAAAGTATCGCTGTCAACTGACTCCACAAATTAGAAGGACAAAAAGTTATAAAGGCCTAAATGTTATTATTTTCTTTATTTGAAACACTAAAATTTTTTGGTCATCAGTGTGACATTACTGAAAACAATTAAGACATGAATTGAAATTATAAAAAATAAACTTACATAAAAAAATGTACATGTGCATCAACAGATTTATTGGAAATTTAACAGATTGAATAATTCTTTAATTATCAAACTTCATGAAGTCACTAAGGATCTGAGAAGTTATACAGGGTTTGCAAATTAAAATGAGACCTATTGTTTCCTGCATCAATTCCCCAACCGACAAACTTTCTAAATTCGTTGCAAAAATTATAGATCCTGCCTTTAAAGAATTCAATACTTCCAGGTCCAGAGACAGTTTCCAGCTTGCCTCAAATATTAGTAACTTTCAATTACCTGTCGGTATCGTATTCGCCTCTTTAGATATTGTTTCTCCTTTCATAAACATTCCGCTTGATTTAGTACTATTATAACAGAAAACTTTCATTTAATATCAGAACATTGTTACATTACCTTATCTCCTTTTTCACAAATATTAACCTTTCTATTCAATTCAACTTATTTTGTCCCCTTTAGTTACGTTTCCCCTTGAGAAAATCCAAACCAATTTGGGTGTATTTAATAGCTTTAATAAGAGCAAGATTCACTGTAGAAAGTGAAAGTGAACACAGCGCTCCTTTTCTCGACACCAAAGTTATTAGCGATGCCAACAACTGCATCAAACTAGATTAGTATTTCAAACCAAGTAGCTCAGGTTTTAAACCTTGTCACCCCCTCAAATACAAAATCAACCAAATCTAAGCGTTAAAACACCGGATTTTAAGTATTTAGCACGAAAAGTACTTTAAATTACTCCATGACATTTTGAGGAAAATCAATACCTGAATTCACTTGTCGGTAAAATACGGCATTCCTCTCCTAGACGGAACAGTAATATTGTACCCTGATTTTGAAACCAACTTACCTAATGTGAATCAGGATAATGATATAATGTCCTATTTCACAAATTTGTTAAATAATTACTAAGTATTTTTCTTTGATTGTATATGCGTTTATGTACTGATTATGATTATTAGATAAATGACTTACAAAGATGTAAGTCGTCTACACACGCAAACATTTTAAAACTAAATTTAAACATAGATTTAAAAAGTAGACAGTGTAAAACCGTGTAACTTCAAACACCCCAACGGTGTGTGCGTTACAAATGGAACGAGCTTTTATTCACTTTTTTTGTTTACTATGTATTTGCATATGTGCGTATTTATTTATTGTAATAATACTACTAATATTTCTGTACCTGAAATATCCTATTGCAAAAGGGAATAATATATTTCAAATAAATTTTGAATTTCTATTCATCATTAACGGAGTTTTTTTGTTTTTGAATCTGAACCATTTCCAAAACGCTCAAATTTTTATAATTAGTTCTTTTGATTGAAATTTTACAATTTTCAAAATCAAAATTTTGTTGTGCGTCCAATGTATTCAGCGCGGTTACATTGTTTGAATATCTATGTCCCTTTAACCGTTCTGACAAATATTGTTCCGTTTGACCTATATACACCTTGTCGCATTGTTCACATGGTATTTTGTATACCTGGTTACTTTGTCTTTTTAAATGTACTTCTGATTTTAAATGTGTATATCAAGAATTGAAGCAGGATCCCACTAATAGCTATCGAAAACTTAATAACGAACTTATAAACAAATGGAGGAATCAGAAAATTATTCCAGAACAATAAGCAAAACATTTGAAAATTTATAACTCACAAACACCTAAAATTTATGGGTTACCAAAACTAATAAACCATTAACAAGGGAACGCAGGCAAGTGTGTCTCATCGATTTAAATGAAGCTTGGTGGGTTATTAGACTGATGTAGTGTGAAAACAACGGTAACATTCTTAGCTGCTAAATTGCCCGTTTTCGGGTGGAGCGCCCTATCGGATATTGTGACGTCAAATGAATGTAGTGCAACAGAAGAAATGAAGATGGCTGTAGAGTATATACATATACATATACATATACATTTGTATTCTACACTTTCCTTAGAGAACAATAATTATATCAAGAGAAGATGATAGTAGAAATCCTAATACTTATGGTACCAGGTATCGCACCTGGATGTTAGTAAAAAACGGCGATAACTAGGAACTATATCAAATACCGCTCCCATGGAAAAAATGCTCTAAATAAAAGTTGTTTCAAAATTAATTTTCTATTTCTTGGTGCAGCGACAGTTGCCACGCCTTTAACTTTTTGGTTCCTATAGAAACTAATTTATATTTTATAAATACTAACCCATCCCGCGTTTTTTGCCTTTCAAAAGGCGAGTCGTTCCTCTTTAGCTACGTACAAGTCATATCCGCTGATAAGTAGGAACTGCAAACGATTCACGAATTGCATTTATTTTGCATTAATGATATACGTCTTGCATTATTTCTGCAAACAATAGAAGCGTCTTGCAAAAGATAACAATATCTAATGTAAGCATTCTTTACACCTATATAAGGGAACAGAAATAATGTAGGCATTATCATTAACTAAGCATTGTTAGTGTTAGTTTAACCTAAACTCTGTTAGTTTTGCTCAAGTATATTATGTAACTTGCTGTCTGTTCGAACCTCAAATAAATTTTTTTAAGAAACGATTACATTCCGTCCGTTAACAGGCGCAGTCAAGTAGGATTCTGGTCATCACCGCTGGAGGATTAGCAACGCCGAAAACGAGTGAGTGGATCTTAATCCTTTGGACAGCAACAGTAGAAGGTTATAAGATATACACGGTCCGACGATACAACTCTGCAACGACGCAGCGCTGGCGGAAGAAACAAACTTCGACGACTTCAAAATCAGTCCTAGAAGCTTCGAGAACGTTATAGTATAGAGTCTGGGAAACGATCAAAATCTCGTCAACAGACAACCAAGAAACAAGAATTTCAACGAATAAAGAAGAATTTGAAGAAAGAAGAATCATGAAAACAACATCATCCACACAACCAACATCATCCACATTTACATCGACATCGCCGACATCATCATCACCAACAACAAGAAGCTGTACAAATAACCGAATGAAAGCAGCATTTTTACTACTGTAAGTACGTTTCAACCAATCTTTGCATGAGTACGACTGTAGACGAATTAATTAAGACTATTAACAACTTGTCATTAACCATGAATTCCGAAAGACGCACTATTGAACACGAATATACGAGAAGCTCGATCGCTCAAGCCGAAATTTCAAGCATACCAATTTTTAAAGGAGACCCAAACACACTTATTTTATTTACTGAAGCCTGTGAAGACCTATTAAACACATATGTAGACCGTATTAATCGAAATAACCCGATCATTTCTTATTTAATTCGAATTGTAAAATCTAAATTAAGCGGAGAAGCATTATCATTAATTGGATCCAGAAAATTAAAAACTTGGCAAGAAATTAAATCCTTATTAGAATTAAATTTTCTAGATCAAACATCTGAATATTGTTTATTAAATGACTTAATGGGACATAATGTAGGAGAGAATGAAAATCCATACAGTTTTGCCCAACAAATTAAGATTTACTAAATTTATTATTAACAAAAATGCAGTTAGACACACGCGAAGGATTAATACAAAACAACACACGGCACTACAAACATACAAAAGAGGTCTAATGAGACAAGTAGGCTAGGAGAATTAATTTACATAAAAAGTCCACCAACATTGGAAGAAGCAATGACCGAAGTGTTAGAAAATCAAAATTGGCAACATAGATGCGGAATAACAACAGCGCCTCAAGCTCAATACAAAAGTACAACCCAAATTACGCCAGGACACATGAAAATTAACAATCCCTTTAATTTATACCACCTTAATTTATACCACGTCCACAACAAGTACAAAACCCATTTCCAATTCGACCAACTTTTATAAATTACCAACCTCCAAATATGTTCCAACGTTGTCAACCAAAACAATTTTAACATACCCAACCACAATTTACGAAACCACCTTCGTTTAAATTTAATAAATCATCTGGACAACAAATGGAAAGAAGACAACCTGGACATAGATCCTAGATCTAGTCACTATCGACTATAAGACAAACACCGTTTGGACCCGCAGCAGCGAAGAAACAATTCCCCGTCGAAGAGTTATATCAACAACGAAATGAATATTGCGAAAAAGATCAAAAAAGTGAAGAACATGAGCATCAACCAATATGGGACGAAGATACTGAACCATTTCCTTGGGAAGCTGAAGAAGAAGTAGCAAATTTTCCAGAAGCAGCGCCGACGGAAGAAGACTCCCTGCCGGAGGATCAACAAAATTAGAACAGCATTTAGAATTTAACCATTTACAATCTATTGGTTTACCATATATATATATTCCCGAAATTAATGCTTAAAGTTACTAATTGATACAGGGGCATGAGCATCCTCTATTTCAACCAAAATTGCTCAAGAACAATTCCCAGAATATATAAATATTCTCAATTTTCTGTAACCACAATGCACGGTACAACTTAACATGATTACATATTAGAAGTTCCCTCTTTAATTACTTTTAAATCTTTCGACTAGATACACAAATTTAATACTGTAAATTTTTCCAAAAAATATGACGGAATACTAGGTTTAAAAGTAATGGAACAAATTGAAGCAGTAGTAGATATTACAAATCGACTTTTGAGAACTAAATTTGCACAAATTCCTTTCCATTTTGAGGATCGTAGAATTAAATTAGGTCCTAGAGAACGTAAAATAGTAAAAGTACCAGTAGATCGAAATTTAAAAACAATTCAAATTAATCATCAAAAAATTATACCTGGAGTCGAAATACCAGCAAATCTTGCTACTAGTCAAGATTACGAAGCTATAACAGAAATTATAAATTTGATGATTACCCTGTAGTAGTAATAATTAATAAACCTATATAAAATTCAATATCAAAACGTCGAAAAAAAATTGAGATTAGAACATTTAAACCATGAAGAAAAAGCCTTGATAAAAAAACTCTGCCTGAAATATAAAGATTTTATGTCACGATGAAAGATTACCTTTATCATTCACGTCAAAAATTAAACACCAAATTCGATTAACAGAAGAAACACCAATTTATCAAAGACCATACAGAAAATCACCAGTACAGCGTGAAGAAGTGAATAAACAAGTGAAGAGAATGTTAGAGCAAGATATAATTCAAGAAACCTTAAGTCCTTGGTCAGCACCAGTAGCAATAGTTCCGAAGAAGATGGACCCAAGCGGCATTAAAAAGTTTAGAATGGCGATTGATTATAGGAAACTGAATGAAAAAACGATAGATGGCAAATTTCCAATATCAAACATCAACAATATTTTAGACAAGTTGGCCATAGCAAATTACTTCACAACACTAGATTTAGCTTCTGGTTACCACCAAATAGAAATGAATGAAGAAGATAAAGAGAAAACCGCCTTTACAACTCAGGATGGACATTACCACTTTAGCAGAATACCACTTGGATTAAAGAACGTACCTGCAACGTTTCAACGAGCAATGAACCATATGTTACGAGGATTAACTGTAGACACCTGTCATGTATACCTTGACGACGTAATCATCTATTCAGCCTCATTACAAGAACATGAACAGAAACTCCAGATTATGAGAAGCGAATATGAAGATATCATTAGATAAATGTGAATTTCTCAGAAAAGAAGTAGGATACCTAGATCATATAATAACACCAGAAGGAGTCAAGCCAAATCCAGAAAAGATAGAAGCCATACAAAGGTACTCTATACCAAAAACACAAAAGGAGATAAAAGCATTTTTAGGAGTGTTAGGTTATTACCGACGATTCATAAAAAATTACAAAGCCAATGACGAAATTTTTAAAAAAAGGCAGTAAAATTGGACTCATCGAAGAATATCGGAAAACATTCGAACTTTGCAAGAAAATCTTAATAAACGAACCAATATTGAAATATCCAGATTTCGCAAAACCTTTTTTGATAACCACGGATGCTAGCAATGTAGCAATAGGAGCCATTTTATCACAAGGAAAAGTAGAACAAGATTTACCCGTAAGTTACGCATCAAGAACGCTATCGGAAACAGAACAGAAATACTCCACTATTGAGAAAGAACTTTTAGTAATAGTATGGCCATGCAAGAAATTTAGACATTACATTTATGGACAAAAATTTACTATCATCACTGATCATCGTCCACTAGTATGGTTACATAGATTAAAGGAACCATGAGCAGCACATTGACATTTTAAAAATTTAAAGTTTTCGGTAAAACAAATAGTGGAGTTTTGCATATCGAAATGAGTCTCTTTTCGATATGTAAATTACGTCATTTGGGTTTCGTTATGAACGCAAAATAGAAAACAGCATTCTAGCTCCTTAAACACTCATTCTTTGCAATATGGTCACCTTTTTAATTTTGCCGAAGTGAAAATTCTCGACGTTGAACAAAGTTATTTTGAACGTTGCTTCTTAAAAATGTATTATATCAATAATCGTCCTGATTCCATCAATTATAGAAAGGACATCGTTTTTTCATTAACTTGAAATATGTAATTTTTTTTTCTTTTGGATAACATTTTCCCTTCAATATTGTGGAACCATATACATTTGTCATCTTGAGTGAAGATACACTCGAAGGTAAATAAAGAAAGTGATTTTTATAACTTTTTGCCTTTCTAATTTATTTAGTTGGCGGCGATACTTCCGAAAAAAAACTACTACGAATACGACTCCGCCAAATGTACTCTCCAAGTGTCAAACGAAGAATAGAAATTTGTCACTTCCGAATGTCAAATTCTTGCATTCAAAAATACATATATATTACCGTTGTTAAGAGGTGTTAGGCAACATTTTGTAAGGTGATCTTCCGTTATATGCCATAACACGCTAGAGAGTTATTTGCTGCACAACGTTCTAGTACTATAAATAATTTTTGCCTTCGAAAATACCTACAAAATAAGGTATAAATCTAGAGAGATCGAAATTTAATGCTTAATGATAAAACGAAATGGTATCAAATATGATGAAGGTATCGCTACATAAATGGCTGAAGAAGGTACGAAATTATACGTAACGGTAGAGCTGATGGTATTTCGGAGTAATGTAATGGATTACATTATATTACTTTGTTTAATTTTAATTTATTCACCTTCACTTTGTTTGTTTTCTTACTGCATTTACTACCATTTCCAACTTAATTATGTGTGTAATCAAATTCTACTTTTTCTGAAGAAACAATGTAATATTTTAACTAATATGTGGTAACGAAACGCCAGGGGAACATATTGCTAGTCCAGAGCTATATAAATCTATCTCAAGAAACGTAACTCTTCAGGAAAACATTTCGAAGATTAGGAAAAACGTTCAAATAGAATGTTTTATAGTTTAACACACATAAAAATCTCAAATATGCCATTTTTTGAAATATGACTTAATAGCTTCGGACTAGCGATATGTGGGGTTGTTACCGGATGTAATTGGGGAAATCAAAGTCGGGTTTGTCTTTCCTACTTGGACGACTGTTTCTTTTTCTGTTTGTTGCAGAATGTTGTTATTGCATGAAAATGGTGCTAAGTAATGTTTGATTACAGTCGGTACACAAAATATAGGAAGAATACATAAAATTGTAACGCTAGTACTTCCAACTTGCTTATGACCGCAAGAAACACACACTTCAATTTGTTTGGCAATAAAGTTAATATTCTATTCTTTCAAATGGCACTGACTAGCTTACGGGGTTTACAGATACACGTCGAGTTATATAGGCATAAATGTAACTAGCTTTAATAAAATGAAAACAGCAATATCATATACAAGCGGCGCTAATATTAACGCAAGAGAGTCCTGGTACAACTCTCGTGGCTCACAGTTCTAACACATCTCTTAGAACAAAATAAGTATTATTCCCTGAATACCTAAGCAATCAAATCCTATCACCGTTCAACTATCAAGTTTTAAATTGATATAAAATTCTTTTTAAAAACATTGTTACCGGCCGTGACTCAGTAACTGTCGCAGTGAGTAAGATATTCAACTCCGTACAGTTTGAAAAGGATTACCAAAAGTAAACAACGAGTGAAATTTCCTGTACCTTTTGTGATGTGGTGTGTTTCAACAGTCAAGGAAAGGAGAATATTTTGAAACTCATAACCCACCGATCGAGGAGCACTTCCAACAGTAGTAAAGCCAAACCAACCACATCTCTATCTTTATTCTCCCAAAGACGTAACCTAACTAATGATAAACACAACACCGATGTATGAAGGCGATCCAAGTTCATAATTAACTTATTTTGTTGAAAGTTGTGAGTTTTTCAATCAATACGCAGATGTAATCAATAAATATATTGTTTCAATTAGTGGTTAGTAAAGGCAAAATTAGTACTTGGCGTGAATTAAGAGCTTCCCTTCTACTAAATTTCTCCGATCAAATATCCAAAAAACGTTCAGTATCCGATCTAATGGATTTAAAACCTCTCCATATAACTTTGGCAATAAATGTAAAGATACATTAAAGTTACTCCTTACCGAGCTCAAACGAACGGAAAATGCAAATAGATTACAACAAAAGGCGGAAATGCATAGTGACACACTTCTGGGAGCGCTAATACATATTGAAACAATAGGTACTAAGTTTAGATTCAGGAATCCAGTAAATATTGAAACTGCAATGGCTTACGTCATTAAAAAAGAAAATTTCATGTACTCACTAGGTTCAAATACAAATTTCAAACAAAATTATAAACATTTGAAACAAGTAATACCCATAAATAATAAAATTTTATTAAGACCTGATTATCAAAATCAAAAGCCGAAGATGGTACAGAAAGTTTCAAATTTCTATCCACAACTAATGAATCCATAGGCTATCCATCCATAATTCAAAAATCCAAATTTTTTCCTACAACATCAGGACAACAACCTGTTGTGGTTTTTGACAGCAGCAGGTTAAGGCCCCATCTTTCAAGTTTGCAAAAACTCCGGCACAGTTAGCTGGATAAATGAAAAGCTGCATCAGTAAGAAGAAGTATCCAAAAACGGGGAACAATACGAATTTCTACTTCTCTGAGATGAAAACACGGAACTGTTCCTGTGGCAACCACAAGGTCAGCCAGAAGAACTGGAAGAGGCGGTAAATTTAACCCAAGAGCCTCAGAATATCAACCAGAGATAATCACTATCAATATTCACCATTCCTCCAGACTTCCCTATATTTTACTTCCCAAAGTCAATGCAAATATGTTAGTAAACACAGATACATAAGCTCTATCTATTAGTATTCAATTAGCAGAAAATTTGTTTCCCAAATTTATACAGCATTTCCCATTTACAGTTTCTACAACTCATGGTTAAACTCATCATAATTATATAATCCAAATACTTTCCTTAAAAACTTTTAATGCCCCGGAACAAATTTAATATTTTCGATATATCCAAGAATTATGACAAAATTATAGGATTAAAATTATTCCAACAATTAAATGCAGTAATAGATATCAAAAACAAAATTCTTAGAACTGATTAGGGAACAATATGTATTCATCATTTACCTTAAGCCTTATAAAAAACCTCCAAGTCAAAAGAAGAGATAAACAACTAGGTAAATAAACTACTCGTACATGATATTATACAGGAAGGCAGTCCCTGGAGTGCCTCGTATTCGTAATACTAAAAAAAATAGATGCAAGTAGTAAACAAACATTTAGAATGGTTGTAGATCATAGAAAACCCAATGAGAAGGCAAGAGACGATAATTATCCACTCCTTAATACGATAGTAACAAGGCCGTGGAACAGTTTACACACACAACTTACACACTAAAATGCTCCTGAGGTTTAAAAAAGGACGGTAAAATTAAAATTGATAAAGAATATTTAGATTGTTTCTCAAAATGTAAACAATTAGTTTACAATGAACCGATTTTACAATACCTAGATTATTAAGCAAAGGAAAAGTAGATATAGATCGAGCCGTATGTTATGCGAACAGAACATTATCAGCCACGTAAAAGAGATATTCAATAATTGAGAAAGAATTACTACAATAAAATGAGCAACCACATACTTCAGAGCATATCTATATGAAAGAAAATTCTTCGTACATACATCATAGATCACTAATTTGGCTATCGAATCTCAAAGAACCAAACAGCAGCTAACTCGATGGAAAATCAAATTAGAAGAATACAATTACGATATAATCTATAAAAAAGGAAAATATAACACCAACACAAATGCTTTAAGTAGAATCGATATTAATCACAACGATACGGAAAGTATAATGGTAAATGTAGAGCGGATCAAGAACTGCAAGAACTTCTTGACGGGTACTAGCGGACTCGGACCAAATAAATTCCGAAAAGTTCCCTTATAGCGAATTTAGTGACGAACAGTCTGATCAAAATCAACCTGGCCCTAATAAAACAATTCCCATAGGTATAATGCAAATTAACGTGAATAAACCCCCAGATCATGTCGAATCATTAAGTAAATCAGATCACCCTAATGTAAATGCTGAACCGCAAAACACAATTGCAATAATAACTGAACCATTAGAAAAATGGCTTTTTCGAAGGCAGAAAACAATATACAGTCAAAAATAATAAAAAAATTTAAATGAAAAACTTTCAGAATTCATAATTAAATATTTGACCCAAAGGAAATATTATATCTATTGTAACCACAAAATTTATAAAGCTATGTATAATCTTTATATAGAACATACTACAGATAATGGCCCCAACATTTCTAGATGTACACGAAGAGTAGAATTACTTACAGATCAAAATGAAAAATTATAAGCAATTGAAGGCCATCACCGCGGAATAAATGAAATATGCAATCAAATTCGAAAGAAATACTATTGGAAAATCTTGCAGATAGGTGTAACAACTGTCAGGTTTGTCAAAAAAACAAATGTAACAAACAACCCCATCCTTGTTTGCATATTACGGAAAAGACAAATAAACTCTTTTTACTGTAGATAATCAAAACTTCTTAACTTAAGCGTATGCTTTTTTTAAGTTATTTCAGTACATAAAAAGCTAGTTAGCGACGCAGGACCAGTATTCAACATATTAATAGAATAATTATTTCATGCATATAAAATCGATTATTATGTTGCAACTCCTTTGAATCCAAATTCAAACACGATTCTACAAAAGACTTCATTCGACAATAATTGAACATATACGAATTCTGAAAGAAAAAGGCTTAGCAAATGACGCAATAATGTTAATTAACCTCTGAAATTCAACAAATCAATATCGACAACACAGTAATAATATACAGCAGAAAGAGTAAACTCATGAAATATCACATAAAATGTTTAAAACTAGGTCCCGTTGATACCCCTATGGACAAGTGCATCTTATAACCGATAATGTGGGTTATTAGCAGCTAAATTAATTGTAAGTGTAGCATGTAATATAGAAAAAAACATATAAGCTATTAAGCGTAAAAGATTATTCACGTATTATATCCGAAATATATGCGTTTTATAGTTTAAACATAACAAGGGATTATTGACCTTACCCAAAAATTATCCACATTGTTTGATTAACATATTAAAAGTAAAGAAAGAAAAATTGAAAACCTTAAAAGTTTTATTAGAGCAATCACAAATAGAATTACCCGCAGAAAGAGTAAAGTGAGGAGCTTTTAATATCATAGGTGATATAGTTAAAGCAATTACAATTAGCGTTGTGTGTGCCGAATCTGGATGTAATAGTTCTTGGACGACCGACGATACGAATGACTTTGTCTATAGATTGTGGGTAAACTACCCCTATAATCTTTTGTATGTCAACCGTATTTCGCTGGTAGAACTGCATGCGAATTGGTGTTGTGTCTGCCGAATTTCGATGTGATAGTTATTAAACGGCCGAAGATATGAATTAATGTGTGTAAGGGTGATAGGTAAACTACCGCTAGGACTATTCGCATATCAGCCGTATTTCGCTGGTAGAACCGCAAGTGAATTGGTGCCGTATATGCCGAATCTGGAAGTTAAAATTCGATTGACGATCGACAATGTAAACTATTTTGTAGAATGATGGTAGGTATATTACCCTTAGGGTGCTTTGCATGTGAACCGTATTTCAGTGGTAGAACTGTATGTGAATCGGTGTTGTGTTTGCCGATAGTTTCTAGGGACCCGACGATATGAATTATTTTGCGTAAAAGTGGTAGATCAACCGTATTCGCTGGTAGAACGATATGTAGATTGCTGTTGTGTGTGCCGAATCTGGATGTGACACTTCTTAGATGACCGGTGATATGAACTATTCTGCGTAAGGGTAGCAGGTCACCTGCCCCTAGAATCCCTTGTATATCAACAGTGCTTCGGTAGCAGAACCACATGCGTTTTGTGTGCCGAATTAGTATGTCGCACCTGTTGGACGACGGATGATATAAATCGTTTTGCATAGAGTAAAGGCCTCCACATCAAGGACGGGGCCTCCCGCCTCCCTTCATTTCTGCAGTCGTCGCCGCAAAAAGCTTCAATTGTTTGCTATAACAGTTACTGAAAAAAAAATAAAAATCTGGGAAAGGTCCAAGTACACGTGTTTCCAGGACTAACATAGTAAAACAAGATTTGCAAGATCAATTAAACTCTATCTATAATTGGTGTAATGTTAACAAGTTGCCTTTAAATATCTCAAAATGTATAGCAAATTTCTTTTACGCGCAGAGTTAAACCTCAGATGTATAACTATTCTCTGGATAACCTATCTATTGATAGATGCACCGTTACTATAGATTACGAATGATTTTTGATGAAAAATTGTCATTTATATACAGCAGTTCAGTAATATTACGTCATCTGCTCGAAGAATGCTTCATCATCATCAAGTCACTTTGTTTTACACTAGTCAGATCTAAATTGGAATATGCTGTATTAGTTTGGACGCCTTTTCATAACAATCACAAGATTCTGCTGGAAAACATCCACAGACGCTTTGTTAAATTCTTGTGGTACAAGCAAAATAATAGTTACCCCATCATCAGGAATTACTGTCTCGATTCGATGTGCCACTACCTGAAAATAGACGAATTTCAATAAGTATAATTTTTCTGTATAAACTTATTAATTACTACATAGATCGTTCGTCGCCGTGACTGTGTTTAATACCTAAAAACGCATCTAGACAAAATATGTTATTCTACTGTAACAAATGTTTTATTTCAGTTACCTATACACAGAGTGTGTCATAATTATAACATCATCATATCATCTATTTTCAAGTAATTTCAAATATAGCCATCTTTTTCTGTTCTCTAGGTTACGTTAGATAAGTATTATATTAGATATGTATAATGACTTATACAGTTTCTTTTTTTGGTTAATTGCACTTTTTTTGTAGTATTAGTTTTACCTCTTTAGTTTTAAGATTACATTTAAGAATTACTTTTGTCCTATAATTGGAACGTTTTGAATTCTGTTAGACAATAACCTATTATTATAGAAAAAAAAAACGATAAATGCTAAAAAATGAAGCAAAAATTAATGATACGTTAATAGTGTGCCACTTATTTTACACGCCTTAATTATTAGAATTACTTCTTCATTCATTTCGCAAATTTCAGTGAAGATGAGATGTAAGAAGGCACAGTTAATCTTAATTATGGTGAACCTAGTTTACCTTTCCGACAATGTCAAAGAGAATAATTTCAAAAAAACCCGTTTATGGAGCAGCAATATCAGATATGCCATATCATGTGACCTATGAATTTCAAGAGGTTGGTCAACATTTATGTGTACTAAAAACCTCGGCCTCTGGATTCCATTTCTTGCATTGATATCAACTTGTCTAAGATATCAATGGAAAGCAGTCAATGATATAAATATTAGTTAACACATTGACCTTTCATTACCGCAGGAAATCGGAAACTATCACTACCATAAGGACTTTACTGTATCATATTCGCTCTTTGTTAGTGATCACTTAAATTCCTTAAAAGCAATGGGAACTGAGAGTTTGAATTACATGCGTTGCTGAAAACACATTTCTATTATTGTCGGAATTGGCTCCACCCCCAATATGTTTTCATTAGAATTTGCTTTCAGCATTTTCATAAAGCCGACTAGACGCTGTATTTATAACCCGTCATAATTTAGTCTGGTCCATTTTGGCGTGCCGTTATTGAAATTATTGTTTAATTTTCATCGGAAGGTCCAATGATTTTTCCATGTTAAGGCATAATTGAATAGAATAATTTAAAGGGTCTGGCAGCAGCTGAAGCTGAAACAAAATCGATTTTGAGATTCGGATGAATGGCGATAGTAATAGCGTCTTTAAGTATTTATAACAACGGTAGTGCACCGTCATAAAGGATTAACTTTTGTTTTCATTATATGACAAAAAGTTCTACATTCGGTATAAGGCGAGTTCCTTTATTCACCAGTGGCGGTAAACAGAATTTCATCTACTAGCTGCTATATTCAGCGCTTAATTTACCATGGAAGTCACTACCGCATCATTATTTCCATTAATTCCATTAACGGTGGAGACCCTGAACCATCAACTTTCGGCTTTTTGAAATTGAAAAAGGTTTGGGTGCAAATTAGGTTGTATCTGATTGTTTACATCAATTGACATCAAATGCATATGAGAACGAACGTCAAATTAAAGACAAGGTGGATAGTATCTGTATCTTTATGTTAATGATCAAATATTTAAAAATTATGAAATGAAATAAAATATGACGTGTATTTAATCCATAAAGCACTTTATGTCTACTGGTGGTTTTGATATCTAAAAATGGAATTTCAATTCCTCTAACAATACTCTCTTGACAATCTGCATTGGGATGGGGTTTGTTTATTTATTTATTAAAAAGGGTTGCAAGAGTGCCCAGTTTAACACTAAAACTCGGCATTGTAGTATTCACGATTCGACGAATAAAACAATTAGTAACACACGAAGCAGCAACGCTGGCATGTTATGAAAACTTTCACAGTATAGCGTGTTACGGAACTTTGATTTACTTTGTATTACAAAAACGTGCAATAAGAGCTTTGTGTGGATTATAGTCTCAAGACAGCTGTCGCGAATATTTTACTAAGAAGAAAATACGAACAATAATTAGTATATATATTTTGTGTTGTGTTAAATACATCTACCAAAACAGGCTGCAGTTGTCAAAGACTCAGACTGTCAGTTACGATAATCGCAATAGAAATGACTTAGTTACATTCTATAGTGCAATTTAATAATCTCCATTTCACGCAAATGTAAATGAGTATCTAATGTACGATTTTAATCAATAATTGCTATCCGCAGTACCAATATATGAATACTTATGTCTTATTCGTCACTTTTTTGAGCAATTTTATTTATTGCTTTATATCTATCATGTGTTTGTTTACTATTCTTCGACGTATTCTGAATTATGATGAAATAAATATTACTACTACTACTACTGTTTCTGATTACACACTTATGATTATAAAAACTACACAAGATTGCAATTTTATGGGTTTTATTTCACTTAACAAAGCGGTTAACCTTGCTGCCGTCACTTCGTCATCGCTATGCGTAGCTACATGCGCATTGGTAGCATAAGGTATATAAGGTATTTGAACATAAGGTTCCGTTCTCTAAGTGGGATATGTAAATGTTTGACTGGTATAACAAATACAGAATGCTTAACATTATATTTACAAAAAACATTGAATTCCTTTCTACAACGGTAACAATATCCCAAGGTAAGTACTTTTGGTGAAGCTAATGTTAATTCATTTTTTGTATTATGATATATACAATTGTCTATACAGGTAATAACAAATTTTTGTGACATTACGTTTCACGACACATTTGGCAAAGTTATGCTGACAACTGGAATGACTCTGTAGCTTCCGTGATGAGTATCCACAATTCTTCCCAGTTGTCACTTTAGTGGCGGTAAGTATATATAGTGAGAATAATTCCTAATTCGAGTGTTTTGGATTTCCATTTAGTTCTCTGCTGCAGCTCAGTGATCTACACTTTTGACCAACGAGCCCAGAACGCCCGCTTCATTTGCCGGCACTTTTTGAAAGTTTTTAGTCGAAACTACCTATCTGGTATGTAATTTCTCTCAGCTAATGCTGTTAACGATCGGCCCGCCAAAAAGTGTGCAGGAGTTACAGGATTTGAGTCTGATGGGCCAGATGATAAAGGTGATATCAGACGAGAAATTAGGATCGCTTCTATTTGTGTCAGAATCGCCATGTGTCTTTTTTTAAATGAAATTTAGCACTTTTGATCCCTGTTTCCCACAAACCCCCAAAATGTGGTGAATGTATGAAACACCATGTGATTTGGCCATCTAATAAATCCTGAGTCTCATTACTCCTATTTTTGAAGAATATTCTAAGCTCGCGTGAAGCGTCTACGAAGTTTGTCCCATTTACTCTAATAAACGCTGTTAGGCCACGCCTACGGGGAATCCTCGGAATCGGAAGGAAAAATAGGGTTGAGAATTTAAAAGCTAAAAGCAGAAATAGGCGAAATCTAGAAATATTGCTAACAAAGTAGACTCATTTCTAAAAATATTGATTAATATTATATACAACTAAACATTGCTTAGAAATTCTAGTTATGTTCAAATATCCATTTTCAAGGAAATGCTATTAGAGAAGTTTGTTTTTGTAATAGATCATTTGAATATATATTGTTTTTAGGAGTCTGCTATATAGTGATGTACTTTAGTTATTTTCGGCTATCTACTATATCTTTAACTGGTACTAATTTTGTTTGATTCCATAACGAGTATTTAGCTCATGATAGTGTATAAAACCGATTATTCTGTATTTTTGATTGATACCTTCTTGACCTGTAAAAACATCCTTTCGTTAGGCATTTTGTAGTAAAGTTTATAAACAGACGGATAGTATTTCAAGCAACTGATTTGAAAGAAAATAATCGTTTCTGGAATCACAGCATTTATCTTTGCTTTTTGTAATTTGAAATGTTAAACTGTTTTATCAAAGTAAAAAAAAATGGGAGTTGTGATTTAAAACAACTTTAGTGACGTCATTGTTTGGAAACTTCAAATTGATGCAAAAATATGTTTTTCACGTAAAATTGACCTGTCCGAGCATTTCTTACAAAAGGAAAAATCTTCTAATTTAATAAATCTACTCCATAATTATGCCGGACAGTGTATTTAATTATAAACATTCTTTACGTATTTAGAAAAATAAATTCTCTGCTAATTTTATCACTTTAAGCCGACCAAATTCACAATAAATCATTAGATTTATTAATTAATGATTACATTAATTATACAATAGAACATCTATCACTTTCCTCAATATTCTTTTGCCCTATTACTTTTTGTCAGAATCTAGTAACTTTGGCATTTATCTCAGAAGGAAACCAAAGTACTTTTAATCCCCAAGTTCGTATTGTGAGATTATGTTGGTAGGAATCGAATGATCCATTCATAACTAACGTTCAGTTTAGTTCAGAAAATCTTAAGTAGAAACCCTTTTTATAATAATGAAGTGATTGCTAATTGGGCATACAGATGTCACTCGTGATTATATCATTTGGTGAATAAATTGGGAACTAATATACAACAAATATTTCCTGGTTTATAAATCTTTTTCAAAGTATTTTTGATGTTTAGATCTTTTTTCTAGAAATCTAATAAAACTTGACGACAATCTATGTATTACCTTTTCTAAGAATCTATTGCCTTTTCTAATAAAATTCTATTAAAAATAAATTAAACTTAAGAATAACACTGATCAGTTGTACCCTAAATCCCAAATAGAAACGGCAGATAAATACACTGGGTGCATTTAGTGAGCTAGAAGCCAGCTGGGAAGTAGCACTGTGTGGTACAGAATGGTCAGATATACATAGCCGATTTTTTCTAGCACATGCAGAATGATGTTACTTTTTACGGTAATTTTGGAATTATCGTAACCTCTAAGTATTCTGTCTGCATTATACTGAATTGATGTTATTATACATATATAAATATGCACTTATTATAAATAATGTACAGTTTATTTTTATTTCTCTATTCATGCATGTTATAAAAAGAGGAAACAAATAATTTTCTAATATGCTTTTATTATTAACATCATCTTAAAAGAAAAAGCAACTGTATACATTCTATAAAGAAATTATAGCTAGAAGAAAGCTAGCACTAGAAGTATTGCGCCGTAACTCACTGAATACACCTACAACGTTTTTTCTATAAGATCATACGACACGCTTTAGTCACGGCAACAGGTTACTAGAAGGATAGCTGTGTTTGTTTACTTGGCGTCATCTGTTTTTAGAGCGAAAATGTGAGAATCATCGCCTGTGTTTAAGATACACTGGCCTGGTTTTCTAATTTACCGACATATGCGTGCCGATATTTTCTGGTAAAGCTGTACATTTATATGAGGTAATGTTGAAATCAATCGGTCAAATACATCTTTCACCACCTCCCCGAAAGTATTGATAATTCAGTCGTAATTGTAATAATTCCTATAATTGTAAAAATAGATACCTTTATTTCTTAAAACAGTGTTTGCGTAGGGTATCGTGAAACTAGCATAAAAATACAGAATTTAGCATTAGAAGGATACAGGTTCCAAATCGGAATGAAACGATAAGCATTTGAAGCATTGGTAAGGGGCAATGATGGTTCGTGTGTTTGTATTAGTTTTATTTCTGCAACCGATTTTAATTAACCGAGATTAATTAATATATGCACGCGCGAACTAAAACTGATTTAACAATTATGCTTGTCACATATTTACAACCGGTTCTCTGTTATTTTCATGTTGTAAATCTTCGGCTGAAGACGACAGATTTATCTTGCATTCAAATATTACAAGAGGCAAGCGACAACAGAAATAAACGAGAAATGTTAGACGGAATTGTAACTTTAAACTGTTAACTCCTAATAAAACCTCAGACATGTGAAGTGTGAACATATAAAAAAAAACTGTAATACAACTTTTCATATCACTAATATAACAATGGGGATGCATTTGATAGAACATTGGTCGATAACCTTCAAAGTGGAGCAACCATTAACAAACGGTTAGAAAATCTGCACGCACGCCTTCAAACCGATAATCAGCTTGACGCTTTAACCGAACACTATATTTGCAATGCGCATGTGCCGATTTCAACTGATTTGAAGTCGTTGCAGAAACAAGCCTATTGTAAACGCTATGTACTCCAGGCATAATTTTTATCTTCACAATTCTCCGCAAAATTATGTGTCCTGTCAAACGGGCGTATTTGTATTTGTATTAATACCACTGCAAATTACCAATTCAATCGGTGGGAAATAAAAATTATTAGTTTGAAAATACTGGCGGGATTAAATGTTTGAAATTTGTATTTCCAAAATAAAAATCATATTTTGTAGGAAACGTTTTTCTGTGAAAAATACTTTCTGGTGTACGAAGGGTTATTTTTTGACGATGTTATTAAGATTGTCAAATTAATGTGTTAACATAAATAAGATGTTGAGTTTTGAAAATCGAATACGGCATTAAATAAAAGGGTTATTTTTTGCAGTAGGATTTGATCTCTGAAAATAAAACGAAACAAAAAAAATCAGATGGTAAGCTAACGTAATGGCAAAAATGAAAACCAAATGCCAAAAGAAAAAAACAGCTTGAAAAATAAACGGAATTATGGCAAAGTATATTTCGACAAAGTAAAAGTTTGTGTTATCATTTAGTTATCTGAATATTTTCTGTTTGGTTTACCTCGTCTAGGCGTGAATCTCCGTAAAGGGGCCAAAAAGTTCGATATGTACAGTTTTCATTACAAAACAAACAAAAAGGTATATGTGTGCGTTTGTAGTAGTTGTCCCTCTACCTTGTATATTTCTGAGCAATACAGGACCAGCATAGTCAACCTTGCAAATTTGAAAGGGCAAATTAACCGTTGCTCTATCTGTCGGCAACTCTTAATTAATTAACTATAGCACCTGAGAATGCACGGAAGCTAACACAAGTATGAACCGTCTTGTGCGCCAAATTTTTGTTCCGAAATGGACAAAATTTCTCTTTGATAGAGTACAATTCTTGCTGCGGACCTAAAACTAACAAACAAATATGTTCTCGTTGAAGTAACTTGATAAATTGACGCTTAACACCTAGCAGGATAGGATGCATTTTATTATATTCCAAGTTTGCATTTTCAATTTTCCGCCCACTTTTGCTACCTGTTTAATAATTAAATCTCAAAGAGAAAAATTAAAATTTAATTCGTAGTCCCAGAGCTGTGTCTAGTTGGTAAATTAGGTTTCTGGCGTTTGCTACAAAGCGAAAAATATATGCTGCTACTCTGATCAATTTAGATAAATCAGAATATCTGTAAAATAATTTCAAATTTTCAGCTGTTTTAAGTATCAAACGCTAGCGAGTGCATCCACCAGATTGTTTTCTGTTGGAACATGCTTTCACACATGCCTGTCTGTAGATGCATGCATCTGGCCACCCGATGGCCTACGAAGGGATGTAATGTTTTTGGTGATATCTGCAGCCACTAACGAACTACTGTGGAATCTGACCATAAGACAATACGATTAATTGGGATTTTCAGTAATTTTTGTACTTTTTGTATTAACTGTGTTAGCATTAATGCCACACACAGTTCTAACCTGAGAGTGATTAATACCTTTAGTGGTGCCACGATTCGTCCTTCTTAGATGCATACATCCCAGGTTTCTTTCAATGGATCTTCAGACCCACTTACTTCTATTGTCTGTTAGTCATTGGTAATTACTCTTATTGGTATCTCAATCTCATTTAGCACTTGAAGTTGTTGTATAAATAACTGCCATTTGTATACATCCATACAAACCCATGGGTATGGCATGGATTCATTCCAAATGGGTTTTAATGTCCACAGTTTCTGCATTATTAATTGCGTTGTAACCACAACTGAGTATACTAATCCACGTGGATCGTATATATGGTGGTATCTGCCTTTTCGTGCAAACTTTTATAGCTATTTGATTTCCATTTATATAAAATAAAGTGTGCTGTTTGTGATATACCTTGAATTTATTTTGCTATTTATATAACTTCTTCCTCTTTCTCTCCGCCTGCAACCAAGTCATCCATCTAGAACTCTTCTATTATGGTTGTCGATGCTTTTGAGTTTCTATCATGCTACTTGTTTTAAACACACTATCAGGTAAGGGGCTGATTTTGTACCACACGTTATTGTGTTTAGACAATAGGTGTCTACGGGAGCATGTGGTGTTCCTCGCTATACAATCCTCTATAATTGTATTTAATTTTTGTATAATATATAATTTTTTGTATATCAACGCAAATAACAAATTTGTACTGTCGAAACCTTACCATTATTGAAACCATGTCCTCTAAAATGTTTGGTTCTGAATATTGAATAACAATAAATAAAGGACCACTTCTAGTTAAACTTGAGGCGTCAAATAATACCCTTAACTTTGTTGTAGTACTTTTTTGTAAAATGCCATGATTTGGCATTTTACAAAAATGCAAATTTTAAAATACGGATCTCTTGCCTTTATCTTGCTTCATCTCTTCCTTTAACTGATCATCAACTAAAGCAGCCTCTTTTGCTCCGCCCAATACTTCTTCAGATTCCTTTAATGGAATTGCTACAATGAAGCTTTCATCCACACTTCTTTGTGTTTTTTCTTAGAATTGCCTCTCACATTGTTTGTTTTCTTCTGACATCTCATACCTCGCAAAACTTCTTTAACTGTTCCATTAACTGACACTCTTTGACTAAATGGCATCTAAGTTTTCTATCTTAACCACCTCCAATTTTTTCTGCAACTACCTACCCCAGTCGCGTCTTCTATTATGTTGTCATTTTGCCCAATGCATAACAAATTATATTCCACTCCTAGGACCATGTCGATATTCCTAGCATTGTTGAGTCTTGGATTCGGTAGTTGTACATTTTCTGAAATCTGCAAATCTATTTGGAGAAACATGTAATTGCTCACAAATTACTGCTACTATCAAAAATGTTGTTTTCCTTTCAAGTGCATTTATTCGTGATCGAGCCCCTATCCCTTGAGCTCCAATCTCTAACTTTGTTGTATGTAATTCGAACCGTTTTTATCATGAAATTTAACTGCGAAGGTGAATCTAAAATTGCCCTACAATTGTGAACCTTGCCTTTATGGCTAGTCAACTTGCCTTGCCCCTTTTTCAATGTGCAACAATGTATTGTGCATCGCATCGCACTTTTTATACTTGTTTGACCTACATTCCTTGCTAAAATAATCTGATTTCAAACTATTATTGTATAATTTGTAGCCTTTTTAAATTTTTTTTTCGTTATCATTGCTTTTTTTGGATTCCTCCCACTCTCGCATTGTAACCTTATTTAGTTTTTCGCAAATTAAATAAATTATTACGCTGTCACACATATCCTCTGGTTGTTGCAAGTTCTCCAATACGTATAGATGTTTGGTCAGACCATGGACTAATTCTCTTAATTTTTGAGCCCTTTCTTGACCAATTGGAGATAGACTAAATAATGCGTTCAAATGGTTATTTATCAGCTTCAATTTATTATCGTGTTTTCTTTAATAATTCCCACTCCAGTAAATAATTACTCCCTGTGAATTCAACACACCTCCCTCTAACGACGCTCTTAAATAGTGAAATTTCTCCGATTGTCTTATTTTGATCAATCGATTCAAACCATTCTAACCACTTTTTATACATACCGTTAAATGTTGGTAATTTGATATGGAGTAATTTAACGTCTGACAGTTTGGTTTCGTAAAACGCTACTGTGCTAATCGTATTTGCCGCGTTGATATTTTTTATTTCGAATTTATTATACCTGATGATTATATCTGATACAAATGAAATGCAGGTAAATGGGACTTACTTGTTTTGAGGACAGCGCTGCTGCGTCGTTGCCTCTGCAAGTTCTGTTCATTCTCGACTTCCAATGATGTGATGTGTATGATACTTTTTACATGCCAGCTCACCCCCTTTAACTCTTACATGCGGCTGGAAGGGACTGAACGATCATTTAATGTTTTTGATTGCACGCTCTTTTCTTGGACATGTTCCGAATTATGGTGACATAAATACTACTACTGCTACTGTTTCTGATTGCACACTTATGATGATAAAAACTACACAAGATTGCAATTTTATGGATTTTGTTTCACTTAACAAGGTGGTTTTCACGTGGGTGACGTGCTTCGTTTTCTGTTTATCTACTTGCTGATTGTCACTTCGTTATCACAATGCGCATTGCTAACGTAAGTACTATTTTAACAACTACTACCAAATCATCGTCAATACCACTCATCTCATATGTACATTAGGTAAGTCTCTGCTTCTTAATTTTTGAAATAGGCAGATAATAAAAGGTCTCTATTATGATGTTTCTAGAAATGGAATTTGGAAATGCCAAACATTTCCAAAATCCACTGACATTCTACTAAGAGCGTTCTTTCATTACGATACATTGCTTTGAAGTAGTAATCCATTGGTGACGCCATATCCCAATTTTTACGATTAAGCGTTAATGAATGAAAGAACTAGCCTATAGTAAGCCGGTTTGACGTGTGGGTTCAATTAGACAATTCAAAAAATGTCATACATTCTAAAAAATTGTGGTTGTTCGGTAAATGCTAAAATATAGAACGAAAATATGAATTACTGTAATTGTAATTACTTTATCACTTTGGATCAACATTGCGACATCGGAAGCAATTTGGCACTTTCTCCTGGCCAAGTCTGCACGGATTACTAAAAAAATTATGACGGCATATCCTAATATTTCTTAAACTAAAGTATAACATATGTAGTATCGCTGGATACCAAAAATGTAAAAACACACAGGATGTTCTGTTTAAGGTAAAAAAGTTGACGTTACTTCTTGTGATACTGGAAATACAATTGAACTACCGATAACATAAAAAAAAGGTTCACAAAAACCAGAAATTAACCTATCTTTTCCTAAAAGCGCTATTTCCTGTCGTTAATTAGTATTGGGAGAGGTAGATACTTTAGAACCTGTATAACATGGCTATCATTTTGAGTAAAGTATGATGACCATAATTGATGAAACATGTAAGAAAGAACAAAATATACACGTAATATTTTAATGCGTCAATACTTGGAAAATGACTTATTCTGAAGACCAGCAGGATTTTCAGATGTACCCTTAATTTAATTTTGCCCTGTTCAATACATTAATTGCGTCTGTTGCGAGGCAATTATAACTCAACTGCATTTGCTGTTTGCAATGGCATCGGTGGTATCGGCTGTTCAGCGACGCAACATCCTCTGTGATTCGCGTGGACACGTAGGTATAGAGCAAGAGCTTGCGCGCCTACCAGTTCGCTATAGCAGTCCTCTCAGCGAAAAGCTCAGATCGCTCGTGTACTCCGCGGCGTAAGCACGTGTCTCGCGGGTAATGCTCTTTCCGGAAACACCGAACGATGTCAGCCGCGCTGCTGGTGATGGCGCTGGTCCTCTTGGTGCTATCAGCGGATACGAATCATATCAACGGTAAGTGTTCAGTTCGCAAAAGAAATTATAATCAGGTTTAAATTTAAATAGATGAAGGGAATATTAATAAATTATTTATCGAAATGATTGTTGTTCCGTCGGGTGATTGCCACAAGAAAACATTGAAAGCACATCACCGACGACATACATAACAAAAATAAGTAGTCCCGTTCTTAAACTATTAACGGTGCTTTAGATGTGTTATTATATGCGCTTCTTGAGAGGAGAAACTCTAGCTCTCCGCGGACGGTCTCTATTACCGGAATTACCGGCGGTAAATCACTGCCCCTATTAGTCCCAGCAACCGCACGCTTTCTGGTATATGTCTCTCCCTTGGAGGGAAACTGCGTCTTACTGGAAACGTTACGCTTGGTGAAAAACGCAAGAATTTTTTTCTTTTTTCTCTGTAATTCCTTCCATAAGGATCTTATCGACTGTTAGTACTTAATTTTTGAGTCCCTTGTGAATATTTTGCAACAAAATGACTATAAATTTATTTAGCCTTATTTTCAATAATTCCCTTGAAATAGTCATTTATATTAGTATGACAGACAAGGTTGCTGAGCTCTTTTTTTTTGCCGTTTCTTTATTTACAAGTACTTTTTTTTTGAAGAGCACCATGATTAAATAAAAATTGGAATCCAAAAATTTAAATTATGATGAAAAACACTTTCTCTTCCCACTTACAGATCTTGATAATTTGGATGTAGTGATAATTAGGGATTTCAATAATAATAATGTTAATAATACTAAAAAGAATAATAGTAGTAATAGTTCATCGTTCTGATCTGAAAGAGATATAGGGCATTCTAAAATAATTTAATAATATACATAAACAAAATATTAAATTATACGCCTACCTTTTTCGTTTAGCGTTTGCATAAATATTATTAGATAGCAAGCTTTACAATTTTGTTTTGAATATATTAGAACATGATGCTTTTATCCCCTCAGATAACACATTAAATAAATGGCACGATTTTCTGCGATATGCGTGATTCACTTTAGTCAATCATATATAAATTAAATTTTGCTTGAGATAATCACAATTTCTAATATATAACTTTTCTTATTTATCTGAAAGAGTTCCCGACCGAGATTCCGAGTAAATAAGAGAATAACAAATCTATAGAAGTAAATCAATATTCGTATACACATTTCAAAGTGCATTTAATGTAAAAACTGTTGTTTATTTGCTTCACAAATAAGACTCTCCATAAGAAAAATTACAATAAATTATTATTTTATTGAAGTATTTTCGATCGACTTCTATTTTCTATGAACTAATTTTTAGTGCTATCTTCAGTTCAATTGTATATCCGGTATCACTGGAAGTGACGTTGACTTTCTTATCTTAATAGAACACAATATGTACTTTTTACGAAAACCAATGGGTAGACGAATCCTACTATACCGTGTATGTTATACCTTAACTTAAGAAATGTCAGTCTATGCAGTAAATAATAAAGGTTTTGGCAATCTTTTCTTGTTGCGTTGGAATGTCGGCCAAGAAAAACGGCTTAAATTGTCTCTTGTGTAGATCCAAAGGGGTCGATGGTAACCAACGTAACAATGCTTTTCGAAGTATCATAAAATCCAAATAATTTAACATTAAGACATGTTTATAGTTTGTTTTGAAGTAATTCTATATAACCACGTTTGTTGCATACAGCATACTTCAAATAAGTGCAACAAAATTTAGCTCAGCGTAACTAAGCGAGTTTTATTGCATTAATTAATTGAAAATAACAAAGCTGAGGCTACGACAATACTTTGGCGAGATATAGCCAAAGTCAGTAGAAAACATAATTTTTCTATGTAACCTTATTCCTGTTTTTCACTTTGTCCACTTGAAGCAGTGTATGCAAGTCAATATTGTAACCATAAGGTATTGTGACAACGGGTTAATGAAACTATTTGACATCTGTCAAGGTTCAGAAACAATTTTTAACTCGTAATAGTTCAAAAAGTATTGTTAGACAATGCGCTTGTTTTTCAAGTTTCGATGTCGCTCATTTTGTATTAGTCTATAAGTGTGAACCATGTTACATAAACTGCAAACAATTTTAAGATTTAGTGAACCTCCCAAAATTATCACACGCTAGGGGATACTGAATGCACATTCGTGAATTGTAAATATTTAAACTTTGTACTTGCGAACTTCTTTGACAGGAGATAAGATTTAAATTATTGGACAACTTCTTACGCAACTGCGCCAAACAAGGTAATGATTCTTCAGTGAAATGCGATAAATAATGTGTAGAAATAATAACGATTAGAAGGACAGGTAAAAATGAGAAAAGGCAATCCTGAGACTAAATAATGAAGATATGAAACATGCAGCATATAATAATAAATAATAACGATTAACATTTTTAGATTGGATAATTTAGCTGTTGTTATAATTACGCTACCTAGCAACTAGCTCTTTGTGTCAACCTGGCGTGCACAGGACAAGAGACAGTGCGGTACTTTCCTTTCACCAATTTTGTAAAACTAAAAACAAATTACCAAAAGTATTCGAAGTGTTAATAATAGCAAAAATTAGTTCAGCAAACAGAAATAAACCTATTTCTTCTAGAAATGCTACTTTCCGTCCTCCAAAAATGTATTTAATTAATGTAATTAATGTAGGATGGGGATACCCTAGGACCTCATTGTATATTTTATTTGAAGCCGAATAAAATACGAGGGATGTCTTAAGTTTTTACCAAAATAAAGAAGAAAAGACAAAATTTATATATATATTGTTTTAAAAATATTTGCCATTAAGGATTATCTACCTTCTAAACCATATATTTTTGTATTTTAATTTTTTTTTAATTTTTTTAAATTCCTTTTTTTAAACTCTTATTGTAAACAAACTACTCGGCTGACTTCTGCGCTGTCACTTCAATAATCAAATTTTACGAAAATGATGTTAAATTTCACTAGCGCCATCTAGTGCTTGTTAAAATCACTTGAAGTTTACCTCACATGGTTTATGCGGAAGGCCAACATCAATAAAATAAAAACTTGAAAAATATGCACGTTGTCCATCGAAAACTAACAACTTTAATCAAATCTACGAATTTGTAATACAGTTTGATAAAGGAAAAGAAATAATAATAAATAATAAAGCAAGTAAAAATAATAAAAAGCAATAATGAGAACAAATAGCAAAGATATTGCGAAGAGGGTACAACTAATAAATAACAAGCTTTTAGAATTCAGATTTGACGGTTTAGCAGACTTTATGGGTAACCTATCAACGTACTGGTTAAATCTCCCGTTACGGGCCATGTTTGGCGCTCTTTGCTAGCCAACTTCGCCTAAATTACATACGAATAATACTACCAATTAACACATATTGATTTCTAATGAATACAGAAGAATACTTTATGAACGTATTCTCTGTGTTTCTAGTTTGACGTTTCAATTTAATTCAACCATTGATTAAATGTAAAATACGAAATCAATTCATTGTGAATTTCGTCCTTTCGAAATGCGTTTATTCTAGTAAAATATAGATTCTAGTTTATGTTTTGATGACAGGATTTGATACACACACAAATATATAGCCTCAAAAAATTAACAAACTAGTTTCTCTGGCAGCCATGAACTCGTTTTCGGTAGCTTCAACTTCTTTTATCTCTTAAGATCTAGGTAGTGAGGAGGTAAGGAGAATACAGGGCCGAACGACGGTAGTGGTGGAACAGAATAATAACCTCTCTCCTGTTTAATTTCCACACATCCAAAAGCTTCCGATTTAGTGTAACTCGCGATTAAATAAAAGAGCGAGGGGACGCCAAAACAATTTCAGACTTTGAGTCTAAGATTCATCCGGGTAGTACGTGTTTCGTTGTGTTTTTACAAAGTGGCTATCGTTTGAATTCTGAGGTATCAGGTTAGTTTTTCGCTTCAGATCTTAATACTCGTAAAAATTCATTTACTGTTATCTATTTGAACTTAAATTACAAAAAGAGTATTCCAGAAACATTCCGAATTGTGGTGCAAACCCTAATTAATAATAAATAACCCAAATTACTTGTTTACATATATAAAGTTAGTAACGTACCTAAATAGTTAAGAGGTATTCTTTGAATGTGGTTTTGAAGAAATTTGTGAATTAATTTATCAATTTAACGAAATGGGGAAATATTGTTTGGAGTTTCATAGTAATAAATATAAAATGTTATACAGGAAGTGGTATTGGCGATATTGCATAACAAGCCCGTTTATTATCTATTATTTTTATGTAAATGTAACATCTATAAAAGCATTTTGATGAGCTTTGGTATAATCGCCCAACGATGTAAAAGTCTTGAACCATGGAACTGTCGGTTTGGCTGAAGTATGATGCGGTTTAGGCAATTTCGTTGCAGTACATCTGATCACGATAGAACATCTCATATGTATGATACTGGAAGATTAGAATAGTTTGTTCTACCTCCTAAAGGACGTTAATGTATACGTGAAAAACTACACATATAAAGATTTAACAACATAACTAATCTTGCACTGTAATACTATAAAGATCCCTCGTACTGCATCTTGAAAGTTTGATACTCACTTCTGATTCGGCTTTAAGCTGTAGGGAAAGAACTATAAGCACCTGTACATAACGACGAATTTTGTTTTTTTCGGTTTAAGCCACAATTATAAAGCTATGTACTACCTTTATTACGTTACTTTTAATAAAAAGGGTTGGTGAGGAAACTAGACTATTTACAGCATGACCTTTTACACTCACGATTTTGACAAGGAACTGAAATAATAACGAAAAATCCTATCACATTAAAAGTTAATCCTTATAATACTTAACCAATTATCTAATAATGGATTATTTCTCTACGTGTCTCCTTTAGCGGTTAACCCTAAAGAGTAACTAATATATATATATGAATAACTAATTAATTCATTCATTAATAATTACATGAGTAGTAAATTACTAAATTCATAATTTATATCTTTTATTTCTTGCAGGGACTTGTGTCTCACATTTAGAAGAAATTTATTTGATTTATTTGTACGTGGTAATCAACGTGTGTGTTTTTGAGAAAATGTCACTCCAATTTATCCTAATTTACAAAAATAATCCTTCGTGACTGCGCCACAGCATGTATAGAATAATGGGATTTGATTTCATAATTTCCAAATTATTCTGGGTCATGGTTATACTAAATTCGTCTCATATCTGGTGGTGATTTATGCATTCATTTAGGAGTGTTGAAAGGAACATGTGACTCTATAGAGCGTGTTCAGATCGTATGTAACAATGCTTTTGCAGCCGCCATAGTCAGTTACATGAAAAATTGTTTTATATAAATGTTGTTTGGGGAGGTATTAAAACTTCTGGGTACGTTAGTTTTGGCGTATAACGTTACGACTTAATTTTTCGAAATGAAATACCTTTTAGCTATAAAGCTATTTCTTCTAATTATAACTGTTAAAACAATACTTATTGAAAATTTTATAAGAACCAAAGAAACAATAGGATATAAATTAATTTTAATGCATACGTTTTAAACATAAGCTTAAGAAGCAAGTGTACAATACCAGACAGTAACCTATTCTGTCATTGAGTTCACGAAATGAGTTTTTGAGTGAATTTTAAGGTGACAATGCGACGTCCTTTTTGTGCCAATTCTGCAATATTTTGAAGACAAGCCGAGTACGATCTGGTGAACGTGGTGACCATTCTACTACTCTCCTTCTCCCTATCCAAAACTTTGTAAAAATTTCCACAATTGTCCTGAAATCCATCTATATACACAGACAAAATTTGGATCGGGAAACTAGATCCATGTTGTGTATGTTTGTGGTCCTCTCACACTTCAGTTATGGTATGGTATCTGTATTTACAATAATAACATCTCTTACTGCAAAAATTTACAAATACAAGTACAAGAGCAAAAGTCAAACGAAATACACGCGGTGAAGTACTCACAGCGCGAAAGATAAGACTGAAAACTTATTAAAGCAATCTTGAATACAGTATGGTTCAAGTTCACAAAGAAAATTATACAATGTTTTTCTAAATGTGCCAACCCTCGTAATATCCTCAATATAAGATGGTAATTTATTGAATAATTTTAGTCCCACATAGGATAAGCCAGCATTCTTTAAAGTTGTATGATGTTTCGTAATTATGACTAAAGGTATTTAAATTAAACAGACTTTTGTTTTTAAACAGAAATATTGATACTTCAGTACTTCGAAGATGTATATTACAAAAACAATTACAATATTGTAGCGTTTGAAGTAACTTCTATACATTTGGTTATAACACAGATCAATACTGCATACAGCTCGCAAATAAACCCGCTCAGACCCCGTTCTGTCTGTTTCGCAGCTACGAAAAATCTTTAACAAGGTATGTGCTTGTATCAGTTTATTTCGCTGAGGTTTAGGCGCGCTAGAACTATGGGATCCTCTTATGGGGATCATCCAGTTCAGCTTCATAAGTTTTCATAGCGCAGAAACGAATTGTAAAAATAATAGCAGGCATTATACCGAGAAATTCTTGTAGGGATACTTTTAAAGAGCTAAAGATATTTATTAGAAAAATAAAATTATTATTTTTACCAAAACAGAAATTTAAGTGCAACTAATAGTGAGTTTCATAATTATTATACCCGACAAAGACGCGAGTTACACCATAATAGAGCAAACTCAAAAATCGTAGACTTGCACATTCATGTGATGAACTCTTGAAAAAGCTGTTTCTACAGCGTTGACGAATATATGAACAGTTCCTAGCAGTGTAGCCTTTGCTTTGCTATGATCTATGAACGCTTTTTATTTTTGTTTTTTACCTTTTATGCAGGAAACATTCATGTTCTATCCTGGGTATAATATTTTTTTTTAATTTAATTTTCAATAAGAATTTTTAGTTTATTTGAATAAAGATTTTCCTTTTTTTATCTTTTTTTGGATTTGCGTGTTTATTCTGTTTTGATAGATATTATTCTTTACCTTAGAACCAATAGTCGTTACTTCAAGTAACCGCATTTTAGACGGGATATGTATGTCCATTAACTGTCATGATAGTTAGAAGGTTGTCGCTATATTTTATTTTAAAAAGAATTAAATTTGCTTTAGCATGAATTGTCTTTAAGCAGTTTCTGTCAACCCAATGCTGGAGAGTATTCACATATGTTGTGGCGCTGTAAGTAACAGTCAAGAGTATGTTCTGAAACTAGGAATGACGTGTCGTCTGCATAATTGATTATTAAGGCCGTATGCATCGAATTGGGGAGTGTGAGTTCATCATTGAAATATATCAGGAAAAGGGGGGGGTCCCAAGATACTACCTTGGGTATTTAGAGCTTTATAGTACGTTCTTTTTCTATTAAAAGTTAAGCACCCTGTTTGTTTCCGATTGATCAAATACACAACAAACTCAGACGGCGCAGTACTCCTCATTACATTCATCTCCACTTTCCTAATTACTCTCCTATAATATAAGTTATCAAAGGCCTTGGGAGAGAATTTTCATATTCACTAATGCACCACGAACAGCTTCTGTATAATCGACAAGAGCGGTGTCGATGCTTTTATTTTTGAGGAAGCCATGTGGTACGCTAGTTAGTTTTACTTAGTAAAAAATAGACAGCGGTATACAACTTTTTCAAATAATTTGGAAAAACCTGTGAGTAAACTTTTGAGTCCGTAATTATTTAGGGCCCTTGCCTCTCCTTTTTTGTATGTTGGAATTACTCCCCTTGCATAACTAAAATTAGACTTAGATTCGTCTATTTATTCTTATTCATTAGAAAATAGTACCCTAAGGGATGGAATAACTTGGTTCTGCAATAGGTTTAAAACCTAATCCCAATAAGATTTCCGTGGATAAAGAGGGGATAATGAGAATTTTCCTATAACCAGTATCCGTAATTATGTTAAATAAATTTACGCCGTTGTCATTAATTCGCAAAATTCAACAATTGGATCAAAATCATCTTTGGACAGTTCTTAAGTTAAAATGGGTTTGTAAAGGCGAAACCTTCCTTCAATATGTGATGTATTTATACATATTATGATTTAAAGACGACTTTGAACAACACATCTAATTTTTTCTCTCCATTAGCTTCAATGTTTCGTGTTCCATATTTAGGATTACAATTCTCTCTATATCGCTTGTTTCTACTAAAATCCCACGTCTGCTTAATTAAATAACGTTTCAAGTTCATATTCCGAAAAAAAATGCGTATTGACAGCGATACATGTGCGGTAAAAATACTATGATTTCCATGTAATAATATATGTATATATGCACAAACACATTAATAAATTTTACATAAAGAAATATAATTAAACTAAACAATACTAAAATTTCGATTTGAACGATATTTCCTCTTTTTTTTAACAATAAAAGTATTCTTGCAGTAATCTGCAAAACAAAATATAAAAACAAGCTAGGGGAATCCAAATGGAGGATTGCTTCGCCTCGCAAACTTGCAGTTGAATGCGACGGAAGTATGAGCAATAAGCCTTAAGTAACTGGACACTCTCAATAAGTATTGGTTCATAAGAACTTATAGTGCTTATTTTACTAATTTCTTTGGGCGCTAGCAAATATTACATACATTTATAGTTCAGAATTTAATTAATAACATATTTCATCCTTATTTCCCTAGAAGGCACTTGGTATCTTTGCTATATTAGAAGTCTCCATTTACTATCACGGCATTTTTTGCGAAACTGAACATTTTTCCGTGTTAAATTGTGTGTACAGTAACGGAAATTCTTCTTTGTGTTAATTGTGGAGTGGAATAAACGAGAAGAACTGGTTATTGGATAAATTGGAATATGTGTATGTACAGATTGGATTAACAACATTAGGAAGTAGATTATTTTGTGTACTTTACGTTTTTTTTTTTATTCTGCGAATGTCTCCAGTTATAGCATGCATGTTTATAAAATGGGTAATGCTGCTAAACAAATATATTTCATCCTAATAAATAGTAAAACAAATTCCAGAAAATTAGAATTGTACCGCTGTAATTGTATTTATAAGATTTGGTTCCACCGAGAAATAATTTGAACTTTTCGTACTTCTCGAGAGGCCGGTATTTAATTAATTTTTAATAAAAAATGAATCAAAGGAAACGCCTCCTCGAGAAACTCGCTTTTGTAGCAGTTAGCGGAATTTTCTGATTTGTTTGGCTAACAATGTTTCATTCAGTATTCAATTATTCTCCTTACTACTTTGAAGCTCGGGGGTTGGTAAAATAGGAAACTGGGTTTCCTGTTGTATCAAGCAAAAGATATGCTTTGTTCTATCTTATAATATATGTGTATATGATAACGTCAAAACTGCTTAATCAGAAAAGCAATGACCAACAGTATTTTCTTTACTAAATATCAATTCCCTAAAAAATTTGTAAATGATTGAAGAAGGTTTTCAAGTCCACAATTTCTGGGTTAAGAAGTTTGTTTTTAAACGATTAAAGGTGTTCTCTCAAACTATTAACTTGCCGTTGGTCTCATAAGGAAAGGGGAAATATAGTGAACTATTTTCAGAAGAAAAGCTGATTTCTATTTTTTGCGAAGTAACTTTAGGCGACAACGGCAGTTCAATTACGTTATCAAGTGACATTATTTGAATTGGAATATCCTGTATACATTTAAATTTTTGGGAACATAATACAGCGATACCGCATATGCTATACTTTAGCTCAGGAAATGTTATGATATCTGGCAATATAGTTTATCTATTTCTGTTGTTGTGCAACGTTGGATAGGAAAAGCACCAGATTATTCCCTGGAATGTCAGGTTGGTCTAATGGACTCATTCTTTTCTTGTTCTCTTTCTTGGTACTATTATTTCTTATTTCTTATTTTTACCATTTTATTGATTGCTGGTATTTCTCCACTTTATCACCAATCTGTTAAATCTCAGTTCTAAACGCGTAAATTACTTTATTGTTACTATATTCTACATTTTCATATTTTGGTTTCTTGTTCTCAATATTGTTTCTCCTTATTTTTATCTGTTTTATTAATCTATGTAATTTTCTCACTTTCTCGAACTCTATTCGAATTAATTAGTTATGACCGGTTTAGTAGACAATATGTTTTTCGGTTTTCTTATGTTGCTATCTTTAGGATGGCTTTCGCACGAGCACGTTTTGTTATGTATGCTGCAACGTACTCGAATGTTTCTGGTTGTACAAAGGTAGCTTGCCTTATGTTCCACGTCATGATAATTTTTACCAAATCCTCTGGGCATAAACATTTTTCTTTCATGACACACTAACTAATTAACAAAACAAGTAAAAATAAAAGAAAATAATAACAAAAACAAATAATGAAACTGTAAAAATCCAAGATATAATAGTGAACAAAGAGAATAATTTACTCTTCTGGATTTGAAATTTGACAGTGTGACTATTGTTATGATTAGGTTGCCTACCAATGAGCTGATTGGATCAACCTAGCGCTGCAGGAGACAGTTTGACGCTTCCCCTAACCAACTTTGCAAAGCGGCAAAAACAGTTCACCAAAGCCTTTATTGTTGGGTATCGGACTATTTATTAAGCTAAAATATAACTTATAAGGTATGGCTGTATATATGCCGTTCCAAAAACATAAAAATGTGGAGGATATTCTATATATTTAAACAAGAAAGTTGATGCCATTTCTTGTGACACCGCAACACCAAAAAATAGATCACAACAATAAGAATCGACCTATTTTTTTTTTCAAAAGTTAATTTTTGTTTTCACTTGCGGTAATTACGCGTTAAAAGTTATAACATGTTTATCGAAGAAGATAAAGATATTATTGACATTATAAGGACAATTTTATAAACAGTTATCTGGTGCTGCCATGAGCTCCCTTCTCTCCCCTGGCGTGGCTAACATCTTCATTCATCTTCTAATTGTATGTACTGTAACCAGTTTATTTGCTACTTCTATTACGTTATGAGTTTCCTCTTTCACAACCTTATATGGTCCTCTATACAGTGGTTCAAGTTTGTTACCTACTTCATTTCTTAATAATACCTTATCGTCAAATTTATAATTAACACTCGCTCTTTTCTCGTCTAATTTGTCTTTTCTATTAAATTTAGATATAATTAATGATATCTATATTAATTAATAATTAATCTAATCTGAGATCTTTTGCATCACCTCACCATCATCTAAATCTTAATTCCTTAACACAACTGTTGAAGTTCATATTCAGATCTACCTTATCTATCAAATTGGTTGGCAATTTACATCATTCTCCAAACACTGATTCATAAAGTGCACATTTTGTAGATGTGCGTATGGTATTATTGAAGGAAAAACACCAAAACGGTACCCAAGAACTGCAATTATGGGAAAATTTATTTACTTGAATACGCAATGAGGAACCTACATTTTTGTGTTTTTCTAAAGATTTAAGTGTTTGATGATAATAGACAGTAGAAGTTAGTTGTGTTACGAATTAGATTTTTATGGATTCTTTGAATCTCCTTGCTAAAAATTATGTGCCTTGATCATTAACAATTTCCTTAGGAATCCCAAATTTTAAATTATTAATGAAGGTACTAGCTACGGTCTCGGCTTCTTTGTTTTTAATTGGATAAGCTTCTACCAAATTGCTAAGTTCACATTTTAGTGTCAAAATGTATTTGTTATCTTCATCATCTTGAGGTCATGAAACAGCAATATCTAAATAAACCTTTTCGAATGTAGGTCGGAGCAAGTGAAAATCGTTTAAGATGAACTGATGCGTCTGCTTACAGTCTACTCTTTTTGCAGAATTCTGAGAAGGACGGGTAACTAAGTTTTCATTTTCTTGACCTTTAAAAATACATAACTGTGGAATTCCATATTTCTTACGTACATTGCGTAAACATCTCAACTCTGCGTCTAGGGCATGAGTGGATCAATGATTTCGTTTAATAAAAATTATTTGAGCACTCGTATCATATAATATGTTCCCCGATTTTGTAATATGTACATATATATATATATATATATATATATATATATATATATATATATTATATATATATACATATATATTAGTCAAGAGATTGTTTTTATATAGTTCCCTTAGTTCTACAGAATCTGTTGGTCGCTTTAGTAACTCAATAATTCCTGGATGGCCAGTCTGATCACTGTTTTCCTCACCAAGAGCTTTCTTGGATTCGGGATTTTATTTAGTTGTTACAAGAATATTACTACACATGGCTTTAAGATCGTTAGAATCTATAGAACTTCCAGATACCACATCGGCTGCCTCGTTCTCCTTCCTTCAACATAATTAATGGTAAAATCGTATTCTTCTAATAATAATCTACATTTTGTTAACCTAGATGGAGGGTAGTTCATGCCAAAGAGGTCTGTGATTTGTAAAAATGTCAAATTTTCGGCCTTATAAGCAACGTTTGAAATGTTTGACCGCCCACAAAATAGGAGTTCTTTTTCAATTATTGGGTATCTTGTTTCCACTGCATTTACTGCTCTGCTGGCATATGCTACTGGCTTATTATCGGCATTGGCAAGAATTGCCTCTATTGCATACATAGATGCATCTGTTGTGAGAATGAATTTATTATTCTCGAAAAAGTTTGGAAATTGTAAAATAGGTGGTTTAGAGTGCTTTTTATGATTCATCAAATGATTTTTGACAACTATTATTTCAATCAAATTCAACTGTTTTAGGGGATAATTTAAACGTTTTCAGATTAAGTTTTACTCGGTAATACGGATATTGATTTACATTAGCGGAATAACATAATAAAATTGCAATCGTTAGGTCACAGTCAACTCCTCCCCAATATATCATAATTTATTTTTATATTCCTGGTATGGAAGTTGATGAAGTATTCCATTCTTCCGTCGACTATCTTTTGTAAGTGGGCACATACTGCTACAATTCAGACCTCAGTTATATTTATTATTCTTGTTTAACTCTTACGTTCGTTTCTTATAAATGCAAGGGAACAGTTTTGTTACAGGACATTTACGTTCCTAGATTTTATTTCGTTATCATACAATCGAGAATATAGTACAAAGCGCTGGAATAAGGAGAGCGATTATGTTTGGACTCTTACATTTGTACAACTTGTTTGTTGCAGATTCGTTTTAATAGTGTCATAGTGATTTACGAAAAATTGCAGTAAGATTAAATTGCAATAATCTTATAAGTATTATATGTACATTAGGATACATACAATAGCCCAAAAGGGCACCTTTTTACTTAATTAAATTTGGTAATCAAGGTTAGGTGTAGTAGGGAAATTTTCTGAACTTCGCCTTGTGTTTGTAGCACATCAGTTTTGTTTGTTTTCTTTTCTCTTTTTTTATACTATTACAGAAACTTCTTCTGTTGTATCAAAAAAGATTCAACGTCGGAAGTGGTGCCGCATGTAGTTTCGTTCAGCTAATGTCCACTCGATCGACTTTAGATAAGGTCGCAGACCATCTGGTCGCGTTTTCGGTTCCATATTCAACGGTTGCCGATAATGTGTAGGACCATAGAGTCAGTCCTTAGATTGCGTCCTCGTATGGCATGTTGTATACCACATTAGGTTATTTTTAGAGAAGAAAAATGTCATTGAAATATTGTTACTCGAAGTGTGTATTCCAGGTAAAATGTGATACTTAATTATTCCGTATTGTATCAGTGATACATCATTTACATAGTTTTGAAGGACATTTAAAACTTCATCTGTCATTTCAGTAAGCAATATTAGATGATTAGCTAGATCTATTTCCATCCCGACTTCTTATATAGTAAAAGGTAGAAAGCTTTTATGCGAATCGTGGTACGTATAGGTACTCTACTATTTAACCAAGGCGTAAAAAGTAAAAAAAATCACAGAGGATGTCCCACAACCTGGGGTTGATTTGGCGTAACTTGGCGTAACCTTTTTTTCAAATGGAACGCCCTATATATTTTTGCACCATGTGATGTAAAATTGAATTCTCTATGTCTTCTTATATCTATCTCTATCGCTTTTTTTAGGATTAGTGATTTTCAGAAGATGCAGTTTTGAATTAGTACTTTCTTGGAAAATTGGCACGCAGTGGAGCATTACTAAATAATATCAATCTACACTCAAGCGATCTGTCAAATTATTTTGATCTGTGTTGTCGCGTTTATTGCATTAACAAAAATGGAAAACAACTTTGATAATTATAGAAGCGAAGATACCTTAAATTTATTTTTTATTCACGGAGAATGTAATCAAACTATAATACTGAGGGTTTAATGAGCGATATTCTCATTTGCCGCCTATTAGCAGAACACATTTCCGAAGAATTCAAGAAAACTTTTCACTTACTGGACAAGCTGGAAGCATAATAAGCAGATGCCAAAACCTATAACAGAGGATGAGAACTATGAAATAATGGTATTAGCTTACTTCCACAGTCACCCTCACAGTTCCATACTTGCTGCTGCTGAGGAGATACGTATATCATATTCATGAATACAGCGCATTCTGTCAGTACACATACGCCTTTAACATCGTGCAAACATTTAATCCTGGCGATGACGCTCGCCGTCTCTTTTTTTGCGAGCGAATATTAATATGGCTCCAGGAAGATACCGAGTTTTTATAAAAAAATATTTGAATGGATGAATCCAAATTTAGCATAGAGGGTATTGTTAACGAAACTGGCACTACTGGGCACTGCAAAACCCTCGCTTTGTTCGTGAAGTTGGCTGAGAATATATTAAGTTTTAATGTATTCTCTTTAATAGTGAATGACAAAATACGTTTTCAAATTTATGATGGCACCTTCAACAGTGAGAGATATACAATAACTACGGCAATCTGTAGCAGACTCTCTCGACGAGTTGCGTCTGTCAGATAAATTTTATTTTCTGATATTGTGTTTTGTTCCTTTTTATATGCTTCAAAACGATAAAGATAGGTATAACACATTTTGTAAAAATATACAAAGCGTTCCATTTGAAGAAAAATATTTTTAGTACTAAGAAGTTACGCCAAATCAACCCTAGGTTGTGGGACATCCTCTGTGATTTCTTTTACTTTTTACGCCTTGGTTAAATAGTAGAGTACCTATACGTACCACAATTCACATAACAGATTTCTACCTTTTATTGTATAACTGTTACACGCCTTTAATGTATCACACGTTTTTTTTGCTTTTTTCGCAAAAGTCAAAATAACTAAAACGGTAACCGATAGGTAAGAAGACGTCTTATAAAATTGGCTTCAAAATGCCTAGTAGAAACTAAAAAAGCAACGAAAAGTATAGGCTTCTATTTATAGCATCAAAGTTGGCCATGATTTCCGATGTAACCGGAAGTGCGACATTGATGAAGTTATTTTTTCTAAGTATAGCTAACTATGTTTAATCCCGAAAAGAAATTCAAGAACTTTTAATGGATAGGTCCCGTGAATCACCCTGTATATTTTAAATTTCGTAGAATGCATATTGAAGACCAAATTTTGCAAAGTAAATACCAAGAAACCAGTTGCACTAAGGATATTGACCGAGTTTATCAAGTTGATATTTTTTAAAAAGATATCGACCATACTATATTTTAGGCTATTTCAACATAATGTATATTTAGTTTCTTCAAAATTCAGTGCCTAGTGGTTTGTTTGCCTTTATAAACCTTTCTTTATACCCTGAACGATTGATTTATTTTAAATCTTTTTCAAAGAGAAACAAAATATGATAATATACACTAGGGAAAACATCATCGAAAGACAACGACTATCAATGATCTGTTATAAGTTAGATTGCTTTCTAAAGAGTCAGCTTTATACAAAACCTGGTTGCCCGTAAAACATGAACCGCGTTCTCTCAGTAATGCTGTGTTAGCTTTGCAGTACGTACTACAATTGGTACTTCTACTCAGTTTAGCATTATTTAAACTTTTTGCATTATGAATGCTACAGTTACTTTTCAAAGTCATCGTCAACAGTTCCACATCGGAGAAGAACTTCGTATAAAAAGGTATCTCAAAGAGCCCCCAACATACTGTGCGAGATGAGAGCGCTTCCCAGTGCTAACATAATAAACATTGTCCAGACACTCAACTCTATAAGCTTTAGACTAAGTAGCAAACATTCTAAATCTATTAGCGTTCCTGAAACAAGAGTAATCCCCGTACTTCCAAACACCAGTTATATTCACTCCATCTACAGCGTATGCATCACCCTTCATTCAGAAGAGGGTGTTCCTTTAAATATCCGCTGCATCACTTCAGCATATTAGAAATCCAGTAACTGATATTAAAGAACACCCATCAATTAGAAGAGCTCCCGGCCGCCCTTTGAGAACGACGTTAAAAAATGTTTAGTCAAGTTAATGGCGGTGCACTTGAACCTTTATTAAAAACATTGTTATTGTGTTTGTATTGGGTGAAGCATCGAGCAACTTCTGGTAATAGATTACTATGATCATTAACTGATCCCACTAGAATTATGCCGAATTCAGATGTATTCCCATCTCCAAGTGATTTTTAACGTGACCAACATGGTATTGACATAGCATCTGCAATTTTACTTCTTTATCAGAGAAGAAACATACCCTGATATTTAAAAGCCAACCGTTCCGAACAGGATTTGAACCCGCGTCATACGGATCAAAAGGCAAGTATGTTAGCCGTTCTACCACCGAGACAGTTACGCGTGCGAAGAAAATTTTGTTGTAAAGTCATAACTTAAAGATAACTAAAATTTTTAAGTGTAGAATATACGCTTAGAGTTCGGTGTCTCCAACTCACCCTGTATATTAGATACTTATCTAAGGGCAGCATTAAAAGCAGACAAATATGAGACCAACCTAATTATAACTTGTTAACTACCTTGCACCTTCTGCAACAGATGTAATAAATAGTATCCCGTTAAGGATTTCTATGTATCTTGCTAATATCCCCGTCATTTAAATTCGTAAAGTAGCCCGAAATATATATATATTCGTATTTCACATACCAAGACAAATATGTATGTGCTTTGCTGGAATACACATTTACTGTTGATCATCGAACTCAAACTAGTTTGGTGGTTCACCATCCGTAATAATATTTACAATTGCCTGGGTAATTACTTCCACTTTGGTTTTGTGTAAACGTATCTATATGCGTTCAATTTAACTTTCGGTTCCCTCATAAATTAATTTCCCAAGTGAGAGGAAATCTAGAAATGTCAAACCGCCGATATACGCTCGTATACCAGCTGTAATAAGTATTACAAGCCTACTGATAATATAAAATCGATACGAACGTCAACATTAATTAATGGACAATAATGAGGCTTTCTTGGAATACATAATTAATGACTTCGTATGAATGAAATTTATTCATTATATAAATGTCAATATCTACCATATTTGATTGCACACAACGCTATCACTAATAGAAATCAAACTGAAAAGGCATTTCCACTAGGTTCGATAGCGCAACGAGAATGACCATTGTTGGAAGACTTTGGCAAAACGTAATTGGCTCAACAAATAAGGAACATGATTAGCATTCGTATGTCGCAATGTAAGGAACGAATATTCCTTGGATATTTAGAAAAAATTCATGTAAAATCAGGTTATTATTCAAGTTTATTAAATTCTAGTAAATCTAGCAATGGCACCAGTAATCATTTCCATACTAGTTATTAAATACACGTCTCTTCTGGGGAAGTTTTTGACTGTCTTTTCCGCAGTACACCGTGTTTTGTTTTATTTCATTTTAACAAAGTTGATTTAGGTTGTCAAGCTTTGAAACTCAATTCGGTACCTTTTATACAACTTTTCTTCTACGAAGACATCATGAGTAAGTAAAAACAACAGTAAAGATAATTTACAACTGATGTTTAGAAAAGGTCATTGTCAGAACCGGTAAAAAAAGCTTAGAAGTTATATTTTGGATTTCCAATAGGAAATAAATAAAAAAATCATGGATTCCTCATATCTGTTGCCTAATTGTACGATGAGTTGTTAAACCGACTCGGTGACTCCAAGGAAGGAAAGGAAAACACTTGCCTTTTGGAATACCAATGAAATGGTATGAAATGACATTTCAATCACTACAATGTCAAAGAAGTATTACAGGTTTTACATAAAAAAACTAAACACAATTATATCCTGGTACCAGTTCAATATAGTCAACATTTACCTATTCCGAGTTTTCCTACAGAAAAATCCGCTGCAAACAACACAAGAAATACTGATGCGGGCATATGGATGTTTAGTGATGAAGCAGACAATAAAGACTGTTTACCGGAAAAATAGAAGACTCCTCATCTGATTAATCGAGCTGTAGCACAAGTAATTTACAATCTGTATTTATCAAGCACAGAGGGAATTTATTAGCCGAATCGACCAGAACAGCAATCTATCATCACCGACACAAATCATTTTCAAAATATTTTTTCATAAACAACTTAATCTCTGCTTGTCGTAATGTAAGGGACGTAATGCAAAATCTTGGGAATGAATGGCGTCTGTTCAATTTATCTTAAAAAAAAGAAAAAAAACGGTTTTATTTCAAAATGGAAACCAAAAGATTTTTATTTCAATTTCACAAGTTGTAGCCTTAAAGGAAACGTATAATTAGGATGCTAATGCGTGACACATAATTTCGAGACACTCTCACCCGCTATCTGGAGGTCATTTGAAAATGTGGTCTAGTGCTCTTTAGGCAATAATAAATCTAAGAACACTTTGTTGCTGTTGTAAAAAGTACAATTTAAATGTTTGGATATTGGCACAAAACAAGGACGTAGGCAATAATTTCATTTTTTTTTTTTCAATGTCACTTATTGTCAATTTTTCGAAGCCACACGATTTAGTCGATTCTGTCGCGCTTACCCTCTTTCAAGTTTATTTATAACAGGTCGATGACCCAATGGTAGCTATATATTGCCATATAGTTTTTTACCACAAATTGTAGGAGTAAAAGATTCTTCTATTAGACGAAAACAATTCACATTTACCTTTAAAGTTCCTTCAATATTTATTCTACAAAACGTAAGGGACTGCTGAAATTACATCTGTATATTTATTTCCTGTCCATTTTAGTTGATACCATCCTTCATATGAAGGGGAAGCTGGAATGAAGAAGTGATGTTTAAAAGAGGCACACATGCATTCATCTAGCGCTGTAGAAATATGAATGTATGTTGATTTAATTTGCCGCACTAACAGGTCAATTTAACTCGGACTAAATCTCATTAAACTTCAATTGAATACCTTTCATAACCCAACGAATACCTGCCTTTCGAATATTTATACGAATTCCTGCCATATACTGGCGATTAGGCTGGTACATACATTGTATGAAGAGATAATAAATAGCGTTACAGCAGCAAACTTCGAATTAGTTTAACTCAGGCCTCAATTACCGTTGCGGTAAACAAGCAGTTGGTTAGATGTAAGTATATAATTTCCACACATATAATTAATTTTAATCCATGAAATTGAAAAGTTGGTGAGAAATAGTTAATTTAGGGTTAGTAGTTATAAATTTGATAAACTGTTTCTTCTAATAAAGATAATTTTCACGATTCTAGATCTGAGAGTATCATAACAGCGACTTTCCGTGATGCAGTTTTTAATACATGTACACAAAATAAAATTAACAGTAGCGTGTTGATTGTGGAGCGATATCTAAAATTTGCAACATCTTAAAAAATGTTGACACATAAGTTTCGCAATTTAAAAAATGACGATAGAGTGCTGGCGGTCAGTAATTATCGCAATTGAGAGAATCGCCATGTTACTCTTGAAGTTTTTCATACCAATGTGTATATTAATATCTATTTTTTTCTAATTCTTTTACCGATCCCAACAGTAATGCAATGGTCATAATAAACAATAGATTCCTAATGTAGCCAAGGTTGAACAAAGACGAAAGAAAACAACATAGTAGCCTTCAATAGATGACCTCACCTGCATCCGACCATTAAAACTCATGAAACATTCTTAGCCTCTCAAAATGTAACGTTAACTTTGTAGACGCCTCAGCATATTGATGAATACATTTGGCTTTGTTTCGGGATCCTCATTAATAATTCAGAAGACAGTACATTTCTGATTAGTTTATAGTTTTCATCGCTGGCGCTCATCTAGACAAGGTTGCCCTACTGAAATATTCAATCTTTGACGCGGTCGATACCCTTCTTTTTCACAGGAAAGGATTTTTTACACCTAGAAATGTTCAATTGAATCTAGTATAGCTTTGTAGTAGTGGCCGATTCATGTAAAAATTGATTTTGTTTGTAAAGGCTTAATTTCTATGTTATAATTTTTCGAGTTTACCGATATTAATGAAAGCATAGAAGAGAGACCGAAAAAGCAATGGTATAGGAAGGTTTCTTAGATGAAGGCTATAACAGTGTATTTTAACCGAATATTGAAAATTATTACTAGTTGAATGCTAGAAATTTGGCATCGATAATTATTCGTGCTGATCTTTCAAATAAATATATTAGCAACACTGAATTATTTCCGGTGATGCCGAAAACGCGTTGCTTATTTTGAATAGAGCAGCTTGAATATTTTTTCTTCTCTGATAACACACATTGTTCTAATTGTAAGTTCTGTTGAGGTTAACTTGTCTTCTTTGACCGTTTTTGAGAAGAACTCAAATGAATTTCGAAGTTTTATTGACTGCGAAAATGTTTGTTACGAGATTAAAATTTTCTGATCATGTAGTCAGTACGTTGTATTACTGGACAATGCGAAAATGTGTGAAAAATTAATAATACAATGTGATACAAAAGATTATTGCATTGTATCAACCAATAGGACGAAATAACTCACAGAACACACTCTACATTATTAGCGCATGTGATTTGTCTGATTATTCTCTGTAAAAGTTAATTAACATCCTTTATATCTAACTATAATGATTTATGAGTTTATTGAGTTCTTCGGTATTACGAATAATTTTAAATATATGAAACAAATATTTGTTAACTTGTAAAAAAAGTTCAACCTATCCGGCAAGAAATAGCAGCATATTCCTAATTTATTAGTTGAAAAGGTTACAAAACGTAGATAAAAATCCGGAAATTTGTTTGAAGTTCACTTTACTGTATTGTGTGATCGTTCTAGGAAAGCCCATTACATAAATAATCGCTGCTTATGAATAATCTCAGCAAAATATGTATCAGAATTAACGGAACACGGAAGTAGGTTTTCTTAATTGCTTATTTTTGTTTATTGCAATAGTAAGAGCTCCTTATTAGTTTTCTTTTATTGACTATGATTTTTACACGAATGTTCGGCAGAATGAACATTACGTACTTCTCCTCTCTTATCAACTTTTGTTGCGATTAAATGCTTGGTCTTTTACTTATTACTACTACTTCTACCTAGTTGATTTAAGATTTCAATTTTGTAACAATTATTTATTGCAGCATTACTTTTCCCTGTTTTTAATATCTCTTTTAATTATTTTTATATCTGTTTTATCGTATTTTCATTTTGTAAAGCTTTGTGCACGTGTTACAACGGCTTTTCTCTTATCGATCCTTTGATATTCGCATGTGGGACAACGTCTTGAAAGTTACCGCATTATATTATTGGCGATTTCATAGAATTATTTTGTAGGACTATTTTGTATCGAAGCTTTGTTACTAATCCAATCAGTTTGCCAATTATCGAAGTTTTCTTGCTATTTTTTTAATTTCGCTCGGTATTCAATAGATTCATGAAAACTTTTGCTTTCCTTGCTTTTGCTTCAATACATTTCTTTGTTGCTTACTCTCTTGGACTTCCAGGTACTTTAAGTCTCAATTGAATTTCCTTAAGCATTAGACCAGAGCCTTACTCATTAGGACAGAACTTTACCAAGTGGAGCAATTTGAGGACCACTGACGCGCTGACCATCGTGTAGACATCCAGTTTTCGAACAAGAACGTCCTTAGGATTGCATGACTCCTCAGGTTTTGCAAATTTCTCTTTTTTTTTACTAACAAATGCTTCTCTATAAATGTTATCATTTCATTAAAAAAAAAATTGTTACTAAGATTTTAATTCACGTAGCAGCTTTCTTTTATAAGGCTCCCGGCGCGTTTGTTGATTTTTTTAATTTTTTCTTTTGTCTTTGATGGATCTCGACTTTCTCTTAGGAGAAACAATATCACACCTTGTCCTGGTTCCTCCACTAACCCGAGGTCCTGAGTGAAACATTTTGCTTATATAGTAATTAAGGGTGCAACGAAACAGTTCCACAATAATACAAAAGTGTACTCATTTTAGAATTCAATGGAGAGGAGGTCTTCTTTTTAAAGAACAAATATTAATTCTGTAAGAATATGTCGCTCTATTAATAGGACAAAAAGCCTACAATTATAATCCAAATGGTGCAAGAACTTCAACTGTTTTCATACGCTAAAACAATTGGCGAACACGGCAAACAATGAAGCGCTGCGAATTCATAGAACGTCACAACGCGGTAGTCGGTGTTTTGTTCACGCTACTTATTAGAAGAGTATAAAGTCATCCTGTTTTGTCTGTAGTGATAGCGCACTGAAAGCTTTTCACGCCCTTGCATTCATTGGCTCATTAATATTCGCACCTCGACGCGGCCCATCATGTATTATAAGGCTTCATCTCCACGTGTCCTGATTGATGAGCCCCTGCTCAGAAGACCAATCTTTTTCCTTCCCGTCGAAACGTAGTCGAACGCAAATTGGCCCTAGGACTACATTATACACGTTCGAATTGGGTAGATTTACCTGAGCCTTCGCCTCGTTCTTTGCCTCGTGCTGAGACGTCTAATCGATCGATCGACCGCATTTTACTGAAACCGAAAATACCGTTATTTTTCCCCGAGACGATGGAAAACGAATCAACCTAAAGTAGGTAATGATGAAAGCACTTAGGCGGCGATGAGATTTCTTTGCATTAGAAGGTAAACGATCAAAAAACATAATGTGTTCCCAATTATTTTAGGTAAACATCGGGCGAAGCTTTAACCCGGATCGGGTGTATGAAAGTGTATACCTTTACCGAAAATTACGTCGAAAGCAGATTTGATAGATTACTCATATGCACAGTTACCTATAACCGAGCGTTCACTAAAATTAAAATAAACGCAGAGCTGAAACTAGGTAGAAAATTGTGTTCTATAAATAGGAATTCTAGTATATGTCTGTTTCCTAATTAATTAAAACCTTATGCTTATCAAATAATTATAAGTATAAAAGAATAGGTAGGGCGATGATCATAAACTTACGAGAAAGGTTGCAGCGCACTTATACAGCTCAAAATCGTTAAAAGCAAGTAATACTTAAATCAGTGTTTGATCAAGCTTTCGTAAATTTCCATTTGCGCTTTATCAGGGCACACTATAATCGTTTACAACTTCCACAAGACAACCATAAAGCTCTACCATTCGCAAACACTACTTACGCAAAGAGCTATCGTCGGCTTTTAAAAACATTACAGAAATACCATTGATTTTTTAGTATGAGCTAACACATTCTTAAAAATCAAGTTACAATAAAATTCAACACGGATTCGACATTTTTGGTCGACAGAAGCGACCCGATTATTCTGATGGAAAATAAATAGGACGATACAAAATAAGGCAACAAGAAGGTTAAATGGGAAATAGGTGTGGTTCCTTCTAAGAAATTGGATTTTATGCATACTCTTTATTGGTAAATTTGCGTTAGTATTGAAATGAATCAAAAATGAATATTATTATTATTTGAAACTAAACGTGTTCCGGGTTTGGACCGTGTCATGTCGTTTTGGTTAAAATTAAAATTCGACGTTTCGCCCACACTCGTATGGGGCTTCTTCAGGAGAGGGAAAGTTGGTAGGCAACAGTTAGCACGGTAACTCAACATGTAGTAGTTGATTTTCGCCTCTGGCATAGCTCATATGCTGAGTTATCGGGATCAACTCCTTCCCGCTCAGCTAGTTTCGCCTCTGGCGTGGTTTACACGTTGAATAACCGACTAAACGTGTTAGCGTTTAGTTTCAACTGACTCAATACGTGGAAGCCTACGTTTTTATTTTAAACATTATCATTATTATTACAATGAGGTGGTCCCTAGAATTCTGTGGCCTTTAAGAAGTAGAGAATTTTCTTTGGTTCTTTGCCTAAGAAATTTCCTCGTGCTCCTAAGCCACTCTGTTCTATGCTGTTGTATACATATATATTACTATTACCAATCATACGATTGATCTAGGTGCATAACGTGTGGTTAATCACGCCTTCAATATCAAAAAGCAATGTCTTTGGATTTCAGCGTATATTCGGTCTTCTGGACTACCTGACGAGTTGTTACCTCGCAGGATTTGCCAGTTTGGTAAATATACACTCTTAATGCATTATCCTTAATATACCTTTCAATCAGTCTTTCCAGGACCTTTAAAAGGAAGGACGTCAAACTTATAGATCTAAACGACTTCGGTCGTATGAAGTGCAGAGGTGGGAGGCAAATAAGTTCAAGCCCTATTATAAGAGCGCTAGTAGAATACCGTCCTTCTCTTTTAAGTTTTGACACATTTACCACGTGCCTAGTAATGTTCCAGTTGTCCACTGAGATATTCACTGTTGAAGTCACTTCGTGTTCAGCGGTCTCCATCTCATGTTTATGGAAAGTTGTAGAACCCGAAAAGTGAGTACGGTATCCCCAATGTCTTCTTCTTGGCTTCTGTTTAATTTCATCGTAGTACCGGCTAATATGACTTTTATCAATGTCTCTTTTCATCCAGAAACAACGAAAGTCAATTCCTTACCCCTATTGTATATTTCAAGATTATTAGTAATGAAATAATCAAGAAATAACTGACTTCTTCCGTTTGTGCCATTTCTCCCCCATAAAATGTTTGCGCTCTTGCGTCAAAACTTAGAATTGTTCGAAAGTTTCCGTGGCACCATTCCTCCTCCAGGCGTCGCACAGAAAGTAGGCGGATTCGATTATAAATTCCCTCATGTTGTCCCGGTTTCACGATGACTTTGAGCCACCAAATCAGTAAGTAGTAAATATTGTTTAAGTTACCAATGCTACGAAAATCGACAGGAATAAGTGGCCTGCTAACGTATTTTTAAAAATGGTCTCTTCCTATAACTTCGTTCTGAACAGAAAACATTTATATCTTCAAAGATGAAAAAATGATCGCAGTAATTAAAATTATCAACGGGGGCTGCTTTTTTGTTGCTGATGGTCATATCTGTAATATCACTTTTATGTTATCTTACTCCTATGCGCAGGTATTGAGCGGTTTGGTCTACCCACAACCATTGTAAGGAATGGAGTATATAATATTAGATTTTGTTTATTTTTTTAAGTGTGATGGCGGCTCAACAGGATGTATAAGCTTGTTAACCTTTTCGTTGCTCTAGATGAATAAATCGCACACGCTATATCGTATATTTTGAGTGGCAGTTGAAATATCTCCGCAGTGATAGCGATAAAGCTTATCATAACCTTTAGTGTCTTAGTATATAAATTGTGCGTGTAAATTATTTCATGGCTTTGTGACTATCATCCCCTCGCCGTAAACAATTGTTCCCCAACAGCGAATGGTGGGTTGCAAGTATTCCAAACCCACTAAGAAAACTCCGAGTTGCATAAAGCACCGTGAATTTAGAGCACCGGATGCAGGTATGCTACGAGCTTCATTTAAAAGTGCATGAGAAAAGCAAGTAAAGTATAAATCAATAGAACTACGGGTTTTTGTCCAGTTTATTTTGTACTATATTTTAGTTTCAATACCCTATCGTCGTATCAATATTTACACCTATTTACTGCTCAAATATTTACAAAAAATAAAAAATCGTTTGGAGGGAGCTGTACCCCAAATCGGGCGACTGAGGCGCTAAAAGTAGTTGTGTTGCTCATCCCCCCAAGTACCTTTTCAGTTTCTAGAGATTCTTCATAATTTGAATTTTCGGGTTGCCGGTGTTCTCAGGCAAGCACATCAATAAGAGGTAACAGACACACTTTCATACATACATACCCATACTCTGTACATACGTTAGTTTTACCTACATACCTACTTAGACAATTGCAAGCGAAGTAAACACAATGCAAACGCTTTCTGATTTCGTAGCATCCTATTGTCGCAGTTAGACAAATCAACACATCATAAACTATACATTCGCTATTTAATGACAAACACTACCCACGCATTTAACTTGCTTGGGATATAATGTACCACTAATTACAAACAGGCTTACCTACACGCGTTCGCACTAAACGATATTGTGGCAATTCATATTTACTATTGTCCTAAATATTGAATCATCCCGATTGAATACACTTAGTTAGCAAATATTTACCTCTTGAGAGAGAGAGAGAAAGAGAGAAAGGAATTAATATGTTTATACTATTGTTCCGGCAATATAACACATTATGAAACAACAAACAATGATATGAATTGTTGGACGTCAAAACAATCATTGCATGTATTGATTTACGTTTCCACTGCATCTGGGGGACACGTCAAAAATATAGTTGTTGTATACGCGATGCCCATTCCAACTGTAAATGCGTTTAACATTAGCGAAGTATAGTTATCGTACATGAAAAAAGAAACAGAACATAACCAGTAATTTACTTTTAATTGCTTTTAAATTGACTCGCTGTCGCTTCTGATGGTCATGAAAAACGATATCGACCAGAATCTAATGCATTTACCTTACCTTGATGACTTATGAGGAAATTGACAGATACTAGATTGCTTTATCCATAAAAAGGCAAACAATCGAATGCACTAATCAATGCACACAAGTGAAAATCAACAATTTTTATTTGTTTCAAGTTAATTTTATGTTGGGAGTATTGTAATTATAATATTGATTTTGTATATATACTTAATAAAAACTGGTATTTATCTAATCTAAACTCCGCTAAATTTAACTTTTTTAGCCAAACCGTTTGGCTTAAGACCTACCGGAATTTTACCTGATAAACTTTGATCCTTTCTATCTGTCTCCAAGGATATGCATACTGAAGTGCTCCAGAGAAAGTAGCTATTTTTCTGTTTACTAATCATATTAATCATATTTCCATTAATCAAGCATATATTTTTATGGAGATTAACATATATAATATATAATAAAATAAACTAGATCTCTTGAAAACAGATGACACTTTTACAAAAATTATTCCTTCTAAGGTCATTGTACTAACACCGTCCCTAACTAACATAAGTCAACGATGTAAAATGTTCGTAATTGTTTCAATCTTAACAATGCACATTACTCCCTTAAGATAATGATCTCGGTTTTTAACAAACTCTGAAGGTAATATACGAGGGATGATTCCAAAGTTCTGAGAATTTAGCCATAATTTTTTAATTTTGTCAATTATCATCACAATATTATGCAGTTTTTCTACATAATCTCCATTTAACTGAATACATTTATCCTAACGATAAACTAATTTTTTAAGCTGTCCTCAAAGAACTTTTTTTTTGTGTTTCCGCAGTCCACTTATTTATGACACGTTTTACGTCAGTTGAACACTCAAATCGAACACCCCGAATTGAGATTCTTTCAAAACTGGGAACAGATGAAAATCACTGGGTGCAAGATCTGGTGAGTAAGTTGAATGCGGAAGCAATTTCCATCGTAAACCGTTCAAAGCATCCTTTGTCTTTCTTGCGATATGAGGTCTTACATTATCCTGTTGCAATAACGGAAGCTTATGCAACTTTCCAGGCCGTTTTCTGACAAGTGCCTGTCGCAATGGTCCGGATAATAAATTCGAATAATATTCTGCGTTCCCTTTGCAATTCCAGAATACAGTAAGCATTACCTTTCCAATAGACGGAACTACATGTGGAGGCCCTTACGCCATTCCTTGGATTGACTTTTGGTCTCAGGATTGACACAAAGAATCCGCGTTCTGTCAGTGAGTATTATCCGTTACCAAAATTCATCACCGTAACGGGCTAATAGTTCTTGAAGTTGACGACAAGTGTCAGACCTATTGAGTTTTTGTTCCGGTCCCAACAGTCTTGGCACCCAGTGGGCTGAAACTTTACTTACGCCCAGACAATCATGTAAGATGTCATGAACTTGTCGTGTACCTATTCCTAAGCATACACTAATTTGACGAACAGTCATTCGCCTATCCTCTTTCAGTGGGTCCTCTACGGCAGTAATAGTTCTTTCGTTTGTCGACGTACTCGGGCGATCACTGCGTGGATCGTCTTCTAATGATGTTCTACCCGTTTTAAAACGATCGATCTATCGATATACACTACATTTAGAATCTGTAAACTTACCAAGCACTCCTTGTAGATGATGGATAATTTCAGAAGTTTCCATACCCTATTTCCACAAAAAGAAAATTATTGCTCTTTGTGATTTAACCGCGTCTTCCATGGTTACAAAAATCGTGCTACGAAAGCGCGTCTATATCAGTCGAACACCTGTCTCAGACTGAACTATATTGTACTAGATAGCTGCATAAACATATCAAGACTTGTCTATCACCAATAGCATTCCCTATAAGTTCTGCATAATTTAATTAGTACACAATTCCCAGAACTTTGGAAACATACTTCGTATAATGTACACTGCTGTTCAATTTAGAGAGGAATCCCATAGACCTCTCGCTCATGCAGAACTGGAAGTAGGCAATGCAAATGGTTAACTGTACTGGATATTACATAAAAAATTTTATGGTGCTCTAAGGAAGACCCTCTGCGATATTAATCATATCTGGATTTCCGCGTTGTTTTAGTAACCGTAGCCAATATAAATATTTGTCAGCAGTTTTTTAAGCTACTTGACATAATTTCGTGGGTTAGGATTCTGCGTATGTCTGCAATGGTTGACACAGTAGCAAACGTAAAATATTAGGCACAAAGAAGTAATCTTAAATACATGATCGTTATTAATATTTAAAGCACGTGTTTAAGGTCTGAATCACTACAGAATGCAAAATTAAAACGCAACACGAGAATTTTCATGACAATTGTATTTTACAATTACAGTGTTTTCTCATTTACATTCTTAGATCTTCAAATACAATTATCTTTGTATTGTGAACCTGCCTTTTTTTAACTCGGCGTGTTTCGTTTTTTTAACAAACGTGATGCAATATATTTAACAATAATAGTAGAATAAATACAAATAAACATATAAATCAGGTAAATGCGAATCCGATAAATAATAAAATTCATAAAACGTATTTATTTATGCCTTTATTAGTTCACCTGTGGAACTAACCTTAGAATTCGTCATAGCGATGCACAGCGTTCATCTGGAGGGCGTGGGAAGACTTGATGGGACGAGTCTCCTTTGGACTCGGGATTATTCGAAGCGAAATCTTCATAGAGTATATTTAGAAAAATTTTGTCTGTGAACTTAATCAGGAATAATCGGAAATCGGTTAAAAAAATAGGTACTACTTGGTTGAATAACCAAACTAGAATTGATATTCCACTTTCAATTAACTTTAAACACTTTTAGCGGAGACGCTTGGATATGTTTATGTGTATTAGTAGAGATAACCAAGGCAGGTGAAATTATTACTTTTTTGCAGCAACTAGACAGACTCGTGTCTATTCGTCTCATAAGAAAGGGTTCGTGTCGCCTACTGGTTTCCCCGAGAGTCGACAAAACACGAATCCGTCTAGTCGCTGCAAAACAGAAATAATTTCACCTGCCTTTGTCATCATTCGTTCTGGATGAGCTGTATACGGCATCTCTTGAAAATTTTGAACAACATATTTTTATGAATCGGCGACATGTTTTTTTTGATTGGTTAACTAAAGAAAATTGTACTGTGGAATCGGAAACAATGAACTTAAGTTTGGCCTTCAGGTTTTCATTTGAAATGTTTTGAGATCCATGGCGACTGTGATTGTTCGAATGACTTCAATTGTAAGGGTTGGTGCTTATATGCCGCGCTCACTTTGACATACGCGAATGGTAATCATCTTTTTCGGTTGACTTAACCTATTTTATAAAAATTAAATGGTATTTGTCCGTTGAAAATGTTAAATTTAGTGTCTTATTTTCGTTTTGTGTCTGATATTAAATACAATCATAATTTGGAAGTTATAAACATTCTAGCCGTCAAACTATGTTTATAAACTGATAGTGTTGCTTGCAGGGTGCTTTGAGTGATAGAGAGAGCTATGAAATTACTTATATCAAAGTTGAAGTAGCAATGCACTTGCAGAATATGCTATCAAATAACAATGGCAAAATATTTTTAATTCGAAAGAGATTGTGTTAGCCAATTGACTATTTATGGAAAAGTAGTTATTACTGGTTGAATTAACGCATAGTTTAGCAATAACATGTTACCATCTCTACCGACGCCATGAGCCAAACAAGAGCGCGTGTGATAATCTACAAAAAACAAACCTATTTCAACTAATAATGAAAATGATAAAAAAACATTATTTTAATAAATGCAGCACTGCAGAGCACGTTATCCACATCGCCCTTTGTAGAGTTATAGAAGGTAAGTATTTCTGGTTTCGTACTGTCTCTTTATTATTAACGATACTTTTACGTATAAAGTTTTATTTGCCTCTACGTAAATTAATTATACAAAGGCAAGAGGATGTAGGGAACACAAATACATTCTTGACAGTCTACGTAGGTGGATCTTGGCTTAACACAAATTATCGATCCTATTATTACTGATAAATTACGACGGAAATCCTTTGAACATGTACCGAGTAACTTCTCTACTTTCCGAGGCTAACAGAATTGATACTTAACAAGAAACGTTCATGAATTAAGTGAAGCTATCAAAGATGAAAGTAAATATTTTAATGATATCAAGCAAAAGGAGGTTAAGTACGTAGATTTCGAGATGTAGCTTACAACGCTTTTAACATGCTGCAGGCGCGTTAATGCCTTTTCACCAAAGTAAGGTAAAAAGCAGAAGCCCGAAAAAGTATAAAAGTATTTTTTTTTTCGTTTGTAGTAAGAAACGCTCTAACATGGTACATCTTACCTCTTAAATTATCACGAATATATTATTTCTGAAAACAGTTCCACACTTATATATCTATAAATCGATCAATGCGAGAAGAAATTAATAAAATTAATGAAGTTTTTCGAATCACTTATGGCTTTGCGGAGGTTTTACATTATTAAGTTTAAGGACCATAAACCGGTGGTTTATAATAACATAAATGTTTCGAAAAGTATGACAATACTTTATATACCAAGAAAGTCGGTATTCATTTGAAGTAGATGGTGTCTCTCATGTTTTAACCAATATCCCATCTGCGTTGATATTCGTCCTATAAAACAGTAACGATTAGCAAAACACTTTTTCTAAATATACAAGGTTCCATTGGCGAAATATAAGAAATCCGTGTTTTCCTTGGTTTTCTGACGTAATAATGTTTTTGATTAATGAACTGAAATTTTAACCTCGGTAGTCGTTCTCCTGACAGGCATGATAACCGGCTATACAACAGTCTTATTAGGAACGATTCATCCTTAGTACATAGCTCTTCCATGTCTGCAAATATATTGTAACATCTCGACAGACACATGCTTATGTACACCAATTAATTAATTAATTTCTGTATGTGACACATAGAAACCTGTAAGGAAAACACGAACTTTTCACTATTTCTGAAGCTTCCGAATTTGATATTATCTGTATTTAGGAATTATAAATTCTAGAATAAGTTTTGCTATTTTAAATGTAACTGAATGCACGAGGATGGTATGAAAAGTATTTGTGTTTGAAGATAGAAAGCGCTTTGAGTCAGAATCTACTGTGAATACTCTCCTTAGTCGACATCCGTCAAAATGTTGACAAATTCATCCAGTAATATGTATATATAAAAATGTTGGTTTAGTGAGCGTCGCCGAACACCCGCATTTGATAAGGAGCGGCAAGGTCGTCCTATTGAGGTGTCAAGTTCATGATATCGAGTTAGCAGCCCGGCGGGTGAAGATTAGAGAGATTACTAATGTGGCAAACATCTCAACTAAATATGTGCAAAACATGTTTCACAAAAAATTGAATAGGAGAAAGCTGTTGGTGGGATAGGTGTCGCGTCTGCTGACGATCAAAAGCGGAATCGCATAATAATAATAATAATAGAAACCGAAGGGGAAGTACTTGACCGTGTAACGTTCAGAAGTAAAACAAAGTTTTAAAAAATCAGGTACTCGGTCTGTATTTGAGTATTTTTACATCAGGAGTTACTGTTGACGACAAAATTGAAAAAGTTAACTAATTTTAAAAATATACCGGTTGGTCGTAAACATTTGTTTATAAATTTCAGAAAAAAAGATTTATATATACACTGAGAAAAAAAACCAATACAAAATGCATTCTACGAACTTTTAGGCACCTATTAGTAATGCATTTTACTTGTTCACGGAACACCTCAAAAATGTCAAATTCACCAATGTTTCATTTCTAATCAACAATGCTACTATTTTATTTCAATGAAGTATTAAACGCTTAGTGAACATTAGAGAGAGTTAAGCAGACATTGAGATATTTAAAATGTTAATTAGTTAATTGAAAAAATTAAAGAACGAAATGTATTGGGCTAAACTACGTTTCAGTCGGTCATACAAATTTTAAATACTCACATTATTTGTTTAAATAAAAAGCTATTTTGCTCGGAACAACTTAATTATGTTGACATTTTTGCAATGTTCGGTAGATGCTACTGGTATCTAATATAAAAATCAGTTCACCCAACTACAAACGATTTTTCTCAGTGTATAAACACAGCTTGGTTATGAAAATAATTTATTTATGTAGTTTAAAAATGTTACAATAAATATTACTTAACTGATCCATAAACTCAATAGAAAGGGTGAAATATTAGATGAACAACTCTGCTTATACAATTCCATGCTTGGTGTATGGTAGCACATACATTCAGCAGGTAAAAACGGCGAACCAGTCAGCATAAGAGCGACTGTCGTAATAGAAAAGAAGCTTGGGCTTTAGCCAACCATACCCTAGAAGCCGGCCATTTGTTTGATTTTGACAATGTTGGTATTTTGAACATTCAAAATGGTTATAAAAGTTGTCCTTTTTTGAAAATGTTTCACATTAACGTTCAGTAAATACAATGAATTTTAAGACAGATACTGATCAGTTCTGTAATATTTGTTGTATCATTTTGAAATCAAATAAATAATTCGTTTTCATAACCAAGCTGTACATCACTGTTTTAAAGTTGTACATATATTTTCGATACGTTATACATATAAACCTTCTTGTCTGAAATTTATAATAAAAATTTTATGATCAACTCTCGTATATTTTTACAGTTTCATGGTAGAAACATAGATTGTCTTCTTAGGTATTTTAAAATGTAGTAATTGTTAAATCTGAAATTTCCTAATTAATATCAGTGTTTTTAAAATGTTTAACTTCTTGAATTTTGTCGTCAACTCTTCGACCCTTATTTGTAAGCTATAAAATTAAGATTGGCTAGGAGTACGGCTGCGCAACGTTAGGATCAACCCAAGGAGTAAATATTATTAAGTATAACAGCAAGACGGGACACGAAGAAAAATAAAAGATTCAATTTTTGGTTGCTGAGCTTTCGCAATTTAATTAATGCTTTATCATCATTCCTTATTCTTTTTTTTTTAATTTTGAAAATAACAACATGTTGCAATGTTAAGAAAACCAGTAACAATTTTGTCAAGAATTAGAATATTTAACGTTCGTTTGTTTACGAGTTCAAGTGAAATGTTAAATAAAACTAACCAGGTTAGAAATCGCAGCAAGCGCTCCTCCATAATAAAGGAACGATTTGTGTCACACGGACAGAACTATATTCAAGGAAAACTGAATCGCGATACCCTAATAAACAGAAGCCTAGGATGGACTAAGGAAATTAGCGTTGCTACAGTTTCTCCATTTTGTTGGAATTATGGTTATCCATACATATTAAGAAAGAACGATACTACTCAACGACGAAGGCATTTTTAAAGTAGAGTGTATGATTTTTTATGCAACAATGTTCTATCAAAGCAGTCTTTGTTGGATTATTGGACGCATTTGATACATCATTAGAATGTTGACGCAAGCGCATTTTAAGATACAGAAAAGTTTGGCCAATGTATACTGCATCACATTGACAACAAGGGATGTTGTAAGCTATATTTGATCTTGGTAACAAAAGTGTTTTACCTTTACATTTAGTATCATGGTACTGAATAAATTATAAAAGCTAAGGGCGATGGAGAACTGCTTGAAGATTGCAGAAACAGATTTCGCAAGGCTTAATCTTAATTGATTATTTGGATATCGAGGGACAGTGTGCTGATTTATTGGATCGGCTCAATGCTGAACTAAAGCGAAAGAGGCCCCACCTAGCGAAGCAACAATTAAGAGTACTTCGAAGGAAGTCTATAGTATTACTTAATGCTGAAATAGTACAGTTTTGGAAAAAGGGACGTTATTCTTTCAATTAGAATTAATATTTACTTCAAAGCACTCTACCGTCTCTAAAAACTTATAGGTGGTACTTATTACGGAACCTGCAGATACAAGTATTTTATATAATATAATTTGTCTAATTTTCTAGAAGCTCATAATCAGCCTGCGCGAACCTTTTGAGTGAACAACATTGGCATTATACTATACAACAGCTGGTAGTATCTACTGTAATGTTACAAAATAACATCAACGTGGTTAACTGCCACCAGCGCTATATTCACATCTCTTCTTGGCATTTCACATTGTCCACCTATCAGGTATGAGGGTGCATCTGTTGGTAGGAAGCCCGATCCCTGTAGAAACATTCCTGTTCTTAGCCGAATATTAAAGGGGCGTAAAAATATTAAAATTAATATAAGTCCAGCCAATGACAATCGTGGGGAAGACTTATATTAACTACTTTTATCTGTCATTCTCCTTTTATCAAATTAATGTCAGAAATTTCTACAGCAAGTTCCAGTGCATACGTCAAGTCGTATCTCTGTCAATTAAAAAACTTTCGGTCCGTTTCATCTAAATTCTGTGTAATTTAACGTTGTAGTGTTGCATGTGGTCAAGGGTGTCATGAAAGAACACAGAATCCCAGCATCAGTTGCGTCCCTCCATCATGCTACACCAAAAATCGTTCGTTTCGGCATCTATTTCAATAATAGTATATTTTAAATGGTTAAAAACGTGTGAAACGTGTTCAGTAGTATAATATTGAAGAAGTGGCGTTCGAAGCAAGACATAAACCTGGTGTTTATGTTTTGGAAAGATACAAGATTTAAGGTTAGTAGTTATTTTCATTTCTACGTCTTAACACGTCTCATCTAACAATTTTTAATTTGCCGGAAGAGTGTCTAGGGACATTCCCGGATTCACGACTCTCAATTTCTGTAAATTTAAGACGTTCGTGAAATTACAAGAACTTCTCAAGAAGAATGCCCACACTCTCCATGTCGACGAGTCCGTTCCATTTTCTTGTACGACATACCCAATTCCTGAAGCATATCACGACGATGTCCATCTAGAAATACAGAACATGTTAAGAAACAACATCATTGAAAGATCAAGAACTTCTTACATCAATCCGGTGGTAATAGTAAAGAAGAAGGACGACTCCATCCGACTGTGCCTCGATGCACGAATCTTGAATAAAATCGCCAGGAAGAGGCATGAAACGCCGGAAGCTATCGAAACCCTGCTAACATGATTCTCGAATTCAAAAATCTTCCCGAAATTAGATCTCCAAAGTTCGGTCTGGCTCATCCCACTCTCAGAAGTTCCAGCGCCGTCACCTTCACTATGAAGAACATCCTCGATCCATTATCTTCATTTGCTTCCCATTATATAGATGACGTCCTGATATTTTCTGAAGATGAACAATCCCATCATCATCTCACAGAAGTCGTCTCCAGCTGGCTGACGCAGGCATGAAATTAAATCTGCAAAAATGTGAATTCTTTAAAACATCAATCTCATACTTGGGCTACATAATCAACAAAGAAGGCATTTTTGTTGGAGGAGAACGCCTAAAAGACATACAGGAATTCAGCAGGCCATGCAACGTTAAAAAGCTGAGTCATCAGTTACTACAGCAAATTCATTCCGCAATTTTCGGCGAAGTGTCTAAGTTTCCATGAGCTGCTAAAGAAGTACACCAAGTTCATATGGGAGGAGAAACACGAACTCACATTCCAAGACATCAAGAACTGTTTCCTTAACAATCTAAAACTAATTCATCCAGACTTTTCCAAGTTATTCATATTGAGAACGAATGCGAGCACCAGGGCCATAGCACGTGCTTTATTCGAAAATCACACAGATGGAGAGTATCCCATTGCGTTCTTGTCCAGAAAGTTGAACAATGCAGAGGCAAACTATTCCATAGTTGAAAAAGAGATGTCACCAAGTTAAAGTATTTCTCTTAGGGAGAAAGTTCGCGATCCAGGCAGACAATATATTCAGTAGGATGTATGAATCCCACAGTACTTCTGATTCGTCGTTCACCATCAATGTGCATTCCCTGCAGAATATCAGCCACAGCCTGTATAGCAAGCAGAATATCATTGCAGATCAGCAGGCACAAGAATTGCAAAGCATTAGAGACAAACTACAGCAGGGTAAGCGCTACAAAAGCTTCTACATCAAAATCAATCTTCTAGTAAAACTGGCAAACAAACAAGAGCTCATACTTCTAACAAAAAGCCACACAACGAAAACATTAAAGCATCTTCACGAAATCTACGTGCATTCAGGCATAAAAAGGCTACATTTACTCTTCAGAGAATGCTTTACAAGTAAAAATTACTACAGCATCGCCAAACAAATTGTGAATCAATGCCACATTTGTCTTCTTAACAAAGCGAAGAGTAACCATCCATTTGCAATTTCCAAACCAATTTCCTCTAAATCAGTCCTGGATATCGTTTACATACACACTTTCTTCAAAACCTGATCCCGGTAAATGGTTACAAAGATGTCTTAGTGGTGTTAGATCATTTCACAAAGTTCATCAAACTATATCCTACCAAGAAATGTAATAGTAGCACAATCATCTGATCCCTGAATGCATATTTTGCAGAGATAGGTATGCCGAAAACCATCATCTTAGATAGTGCCACATACAATCGTAACAATAGCCTGGTTAAGTTCTTTGATCGTAAGAATATTCGCATTATTTATACTCCAATGCGTCATCCACAAGCGAATCCCAGTGAGGACAGTATCAGAACAATTTTACAGTATCTTCGTATATATGTCCAAGACAATCTCACCCAATGGCTCCAGTGTATTTACGGATCGAAGCAATCATTAGTGAAATTCCGAATTTGCAGACGAAAGTACCTCCAATTTCCTTCTTTGGAACAACTAGACCATGGAATTCTAATCCACAACAATTAGATATTTCTGCATTAATTCTCTCCACACAGGAACGGTTGCTTAAAATACGCGGTAATTATTTAAAACGGCAATGTAAACGAAAAGGTAAACAAACCGAATTCAAAGTCGGTGATTTGGTAGTTTTGCGAGCCCTGCGCACTGCAGACAGAACTCAGAATATTAATCAGTAAAACAAAAAACAACATCCGCTAAACAAATTAATTAAATTAGCGAATTTGGGCATGTATCTATTACATGGGAACACCGCACTGCAGCATGAGCGCTTTTTACTCCGTTCGGAGACTGGATGTCCGCCAACAAAATGAGATGTAATACTGGTCGCTTCTAGAAGATCTATAACGTCCATGTGTAGTATTCGTAGCGCATAAACTGGCAGTGATTGGTAGTGGTTTGCTGGCTTATTGTGGCAGTTTTGTTTGTCCATTCATCTAATATGTACGCTCTAGTGCTCTAGAGTTTAAAAGTATGTCATGTCTCCATATTTGCTTAAAGATTATGAGAGATCGAAACGATATTTTGTTATTAATTTCGTTGTATTGTACGTAGATGCGTTTGTTGATACTTTTGGGCAGAGATAATGCAAATATGTGACATACACTCAAAATAATTAGAGGAACACTTATTTCAATTCCAATATGTTTTTAAGTTGTAATAGTATAGATATCTAAAAATTTGCATTTTGTTCGAATAAATTTGCGAAAACAAAATAAATTTTTTATATTTCCTTCAAGATGTCAAATATAATTCAAAAAAGGTATAAGACGAAATAAGACGAATCAAACAACCAGACGAATACAATGGCACGAATACACTGGAATTATATTGTTCTTTACGCAACAGATAGAACATCTACAGGCTCAGTTCTATTACAACGCAATTGGCAAATTATCGTAACATTCTACAAACTGCCTCCAAGGATCTCGAGGCGAGTAAATATGGGAATCTCCATGAATGTTTTATTTTAAGCTGCTCACTGAATATTCCAAATCGTCAGATAGTGTTACTAATTTAGAAATAAATGTAAAGTATTAACCAAACAATGTAAACTGCATTTAGTCTATGTGTAGCTAGCCGAAATCTATTGTATAATTACAATAACATAGCTTTGTAACTTTCTAACATGCTTGTTTTACAAACGACAGTCTCGTACAATTTAAAGTGTCCAAACTTTGGTGTGCGGTAGTGTATGCGTATTTGCCTGTTCGTATGAGGGTACCGGTATTTCTTTAATATGTACCTACGGATGTCCGACACGTTGCCATGTTCATTACGAGAACGCCCTGTCACGTGATTACCCAACGAACCGCAGACCCGTTGCGATTGCGAATGGCCTTATATATCTCGGAACGCTGATTTAATGGCCGCCGGAAGAAAGAAATATTTACACATTTCCTTTTTTCGTTGTTCTTCGTGCTCAGCGCACGGTGACACGTCTGTATAACGTTTGTTACATAAGTCGTTGGTTTTATCCGAGGACCTACATTTACTACCTCTGATTGATATGAGCTTTACACAGTTGGAATTTTGTTCATTGTACGATGGAGAATTACGCTACGACAAAGTATGCAGCTACTTTGCGCAGTACGCGGACGTTTTTCAATAGAAACTTTTGGGTAAGCTCTGCTGAGCTATGTATTGTTACGAATGGGAGCTTTCTATGGAGTATATGGGTCTGGACTGACTTTTAAAAATTAGGTGTGTTTTCTCAATAGAAGCAATAATTACTTAAGAAAAATTACATTTAAATAGGACTGCATGGTTATGGAGAAAGCGTAGGAACGTTTTCTGACGTATCCCTTTTCCCTCCATTTAGGATGGCGCTTGGTGAAGCGATCACATACTTGATTTATGATACTAAAGTTTAGTAGTTATATGAGGTGTCTATCGCTAGTCTTTAAAGTTAATTTCATGGTTTTATGGTGGCTCCTAAGAAAGGTCCAATGTGATTAAAGTATACGTCATGCTAAACGCAGTATAATTATTGCATGGAAATGGATCCCTTTTGGCAATTACAGAAGGTGGAACATAACCACCTAGCATTTCTCTGTTGTGTTATTCAAAAAAACTTGAGGAAAAAGAAACATTCGTGTACGTTCAGAAGTGAAGGTAAGATAATGTCAAAATATTAACATCGAACTTTCTAAAAGCAAGGATGAAAGAAAATTGAAATTTTTTCGATCGGAACTTGTAGTCAATAGCAAACGATACGTTGCCGAATTGCAAAGGTACAACAATATTTATCCACATCTTGTCGAAAACGTAGACAGCAGACGTCGAAGTTTTGTTGGAATCACCACCGCTTACAGTGACTAGTATGCGGTGGTGTTTCTAGTCCTTTGATGTCCTCAGAATCTTGAGCTGTTTTCATACTTCGCGAGTCTGCCTCGCAAACGGTTTGCCTCGACCTTTGTTGAATGAATAGCGAGGCAGAGTGAGCCAGTTTAGCAAGGGGCAACTTAAGTGAAGTAACGGGGTCCAAACTACGCAAGGCAAACACTCCAAAGCACCTTTAGTGCTCGACTAAAAACTTGTCATTGTTCGACAGCATGGCAGAAGCTATTACGAGACAAATCCATACTTTGCGAGACTCGGCTTGTCAGGCTCGCAATATGTGAACGCAGCTTCAGGCTTTTCATTAGTGGTGTTATATTGTAATTAAAAATACCCACCGAAGTGTTTAAAAAAGTAAAAGTTTAAGAAGTTTTAAAGTAAAACTCAATTTAGTAAAAAGTACGTTTTTTTGAGGTGGATTTTAGAATAGCAACTTGCACCGGTTCCCCACCTAAGAAGGGGGATCCCCACCCATCTTGATATGTTCACACATATGTTTTCCAGAGTTTTCTACTGTGCACGTTCCGTTTATATTTAGTAGTTCCTGCCCCGGTTAGATTTTTTTCAATCACTCATCACATAATTTCTTGCTGTCGTTGATACCTTCCATACATGTTTCAACCTTTTCACTCTCCATGTTTTTCTTATTTACTATCTCCTCTCCCTTACCTTATTTCTTTGTAACACGTATATATTTCTTCTGTTACATATATTAAATATAAAGCCTAACACTTTTCCAAACAAATTTAAAGTTATTTTGTTGCGTTTCTGAGAAACGTTTTCCTCTTCCTCAACTTCACCATTTTCAACATCATTTCTTTCTGGTTCTTCGGCTACTAAAGTTACAATTTCTTTATCTCATCACAGTTTTTCAGCCAATTATGCGTTCTGGTTGCATCGTGTCGTTAATTTTTTAAGATCCTGTAGAATGGATTTGTTTTCTGCCTTTGCCACTCCCTTTTCATCTTTTCATTGAAGGAATCGCATTCTCAACCAGTTTTTCGATATCTGACCAAAGCGTTCTCCAAGATGTTACAAAAGTAGAGGACGCCATTTCTTGAAAGGCTATAACTAATATGTAGAGTCCTTAATGTTAACTTTTTTAGGGTTTTCTAGAAGGCTCTTCACTTTTTGAATCTGAAATTTTTCTGAAATAAAGTTACATCTGTACCGCTTTCTTAAGTTTTCAATCACATGGACTGCATTAAACTTGTCACATTAGGTGAAAGGTACATTATATCAATTCTTGGAAAATATATCAATAAATTGAAATTACATACGTTGCGTATTTAGGCTAGTTGAATCGTCGGTAGGTTAAAGCGAAACCAGTTAAGGCATGTGAACTATATAACTATGAGAGTATTATAAGCTGGAAAATTGAAATTTGGGAGAACCATATAGGGTAGTATTCGAATTCGAATTAAATTTTCGAAAACATTATACATCGTGTCTGGCACTTGGACGAAATGGAAAGGTGTCCAAACTCAAGTTTTTCAAATACAACAACCTATTTTTCTCCTTCTTATCGATTCGCTCTTACAAAAGTTTCATAATCATTACGTATCTAAAACTGATACTTTTCAAGATAATTAGGAAAATATGTATTGTAATAAATTTCCTTATAAAAAAGCACTCGCTAATGCAAGCTCAGGTAGCTTTTCAAAACATCATGCAATTTTCGTGTATCGAAGATAGTCATGACCATTAAGAAACAATTCAGTGTTAATGAAATGTCACTTACAAGCGAACACAGGTAAGTGTGTCCCACCGATTTAAATGAAACTTGGTGAGTTTATAGACTGATGTAGTGTATGTATGTGTGATGTTATTTCAAAATTCAAAATTTTCATTTGCTAAAAAAATACAAGAGATTATGTATAATTCATACATATATATTAATCTTGCCAAAACATAGCTCGATTTATAGAAAGAAACATAACTCGAATATTGTATATCAATTTATACGTATTTAGTGTAGCTACATATCTATAAATAACGATAGTACTTATTGTTACTTATGTAAAAAAATCGTGAGTAATGTGGTTATCTAAATATCTTTAATATCATTTAGAACATTTATGCAATACATGATTCCTATTGTATTTAAATTTTATCCAGATTTAGTATTTGGCTATCTTATATTATAAATAAATCCTTGGCAACTTTCCAAAAATTATGTGTTAAAGACTGTAATTGAATAATACTGCTTCTCTGATGTAGAGTTATATCGTATCCCATAAGTAGTACTTCATCTGAGAATGTTCTAACAAAAAATGGTTCAGCAAGGTAAAAATTCAAAAACATAGTTCTTACGAATTATTTTAATACGGTCTCAGGAGCACGAATTGTTTTTGGACAACGTTATCTCAACGAATGAAATCAAATTTACAAGCTGCCAGACAAGTATAATTCGCGTTACCGGAGCAATTCAAATCCCCACGTATTTAGAACGAAAAAATTCAATGTTTCAGTAATGTTGGATGGTTTTCTAATGGTCATGACTAATCTGGATATCGCTGAAGTTAGCTGAATTATCACGATTTTATATGTAACATCAAGTATTTTTTCTCCTGTGTTTTAATAACTCCCTGTTTTTATTGTCTCTTGCTGGCGCTTTCCGATTCCGTGATCCACTAATAATTTCGGTTATTTACTTCGACTCGTTTTTGTATTGTTCTCAACGAAATAGTCTTCTATAATTTGTCTTCTCCTTCGTACTGGCTTTGTTCGATCAATAATTGTTTGAACCTGCTTATAGTGGCTCTCTTTTTCTATAACCTTCACTTATTTATTACTTATGCCGCTTTTGATTTTATACGTTTTACATTGAGGGATGGTTTGGAGAACAGCACCCGGTTTATGTCGCTGCTTCCTGAACGGCAGGCATGCATTTCTTTGGCACTAGAGGGCGCCAAGAAATGTCGAGTTTGTCGTTTTGAAAGTTGTGGCATTAATTGTGAGGCAACAGGGACAGAAAGTAGAGATAAAAAAAATACTCTCGAGACCACGCTGATGACGCCGGGTAGGCAGAAACATGTCCGTGTGTTAGTGTATTTTTTTCTCTCCTTTTGTTGCGTTTGCCGTGAATTATTCCATCAATACCATGAGGAAGCTAAGCTATCTTAGCATTATATTTTTTGGTTACGTTTTACTTTGTTCCTTAATTTTCTTTGCATGTGTTACTGCTTTATATTGCAATTTTTTTTTACTTTACCTTTTATTAAAATTACTCCCCTTCTTGTGAAGTTTACGCAGTAAACTCTTGAACGATCTGTTTAAGTCTCCATTTGCCTTAGCGTACTCTGCTCTGTTGCATTAGGTAATATTTATCAATAATAATTTCATATAATATTTATATTTGAAGATGTTCGTGTTCGAAAGGTTAGTTGATCCACTGGAATAATTTTATTTGCCGATTACACTAGAGTTTAAGAGATCAGATATTTTAGCATTGTATTCGAGTTATACTACACTAGCTATTGAATCCTGCAGGCAGATTAATAGTGCAGAAGTCACTGAAAATTGTCTGCATTGGATTAATAGAAAGCAAGAAAGAATATTTCACTTTGGTGCTCGTATATCCTCTTTCAAGAATCTAAAGGACGCAACTTTCATTTAAGAGCGATACACTTTATTTACACAAACTGGTTGCAGTACCTACTCTACCACACAAATATCGTCTAGCTACGTGTACTACGAGATATGAGCGAGCCAGTACCCTATAAATTTTTGCTCCAGCGGCATTGTGGTAGGATATGTCTTGCTCATTCATTCGGAACGTTCGATATGCCTAAAATGAACATTATTAATTGTCACACCACTGCATCATCTCTAATGTAGTTTACTTTACTGTTCTTCAATAGTGTATAGAATACAATGTTATTATTCTGTGGGTGAATATGCACAATAAATTGCTTACGTTGCTAATTTTTGTAGCTTAAATTATTTTTGAAGAATTCGTTTTACAACATCTAGAAGGATGAGAGATTCAAGGTATTCAACGGTGTATGAAACAAATTATATTGAAATAGGAAATAGAAAGAGACATTACGTTTCTCGTAAATAGGCACCTGACAGGTAAATCTAACACAATTCAAATGGAACTATTCGAAGAAACTTTATTTAAAGCTCTCTGTTAGGGCAAAATAAGAAAATAGTTCGATATATACGCAGCTATTGCGCAAGTTTGATGCGAAAAAAGCAGCAATTGGTAGCAATTTAAAGGTTGTGTATTACGTGCTAATGGATTCGATCCCAGTTTTGTAAATAAAGAAAAATGCGGCGAGGCAATATTCTCCTCTAAGTGAAATATACTGAGGAAACAACATGTAACTAAATGCTCAAATAAATTATACATATAAGCAATTTACATAAATGCTTTAAGATACTTGTAAAATGTGGCTTCTCAGAAAAAAGAACGAAGCATGGACAAGAAAGGAATTGAGAAAGAGTAATTCGTTCGGGTTAAAGCGAAGTTATGCTTTGTTAGAAAAAGGAGGTACGTAGCAGGTATACGTTTAGCTTTCACGTTATTGCGAAAATTCAGATTCACTGTTGCGAATTCGATTTGGTGAGTACAACACAGCAAAGTCCGTCTCAGATGTCAGGACGCTCGTACGCCTCTCACTCGCACCAAAATTGTATTGTTTTAACGGGATGAAATTTAAGAAATTTTCGAAATTCTACGAAGGTCTTAAATTAACAGAAATTGAGGGTCGTGAATCCGGAAATGTCTCTAGACACTTTTTCGGCAAATGAAAAATTGTTAAATGAAAGTTGTAAAACGTAGAAATGTAACTAACCTTCAGTCTTGTAACTTTTCACTACATAAACACAAGGTTCACGTCCTTCTTTGAACACCACTTCTTCAATATTAGACTATTGAACACACTTTTGAATATTTTTAAATTGAACTATTTCATCAACATTATAAAACTCGGAGGCATTCAAAGTACAATGTGCCTGGACGACAGCTAGACATAAAGTCACAAATAAAACTGGTGTTCTGTGTTCTTTGGTGACACTCTTGACCACATGCAATACTACAACGTTAATTAACTGAGAATTTAGATTAAACGGACCGAAAGACTTTTAATTGACAGAGATAACTTTTATACGACTGACGTATGCACTGGCACTTGCTGTAGAAATTTCTGCCATTAATTTGATGAAAAGAGAATGACAGATAAAAGTAGTTAATATAAGTCTTCCCCGCGATTGTCGTTGGCTGGACTTATATTAATTTTTATTTTTATTTTTACGCCCCTTAAATATTCGACTAAAAACAGGAATGTCTTTGTAGGGTTCGGGCTCCGTACTAACAGATGAACCCTTATACCCGATAGGTGGACAATGTGAAATGCTAAGAGATGTGTAAATATAGCGCTGGTGACAGCTAACCTCGTTGATATAGGATTGGTATCAAATTATTAGACGATACTCGAAACGGTGTAATTTGTAAACTTAATTATACCATGAATCTGGAGCACTTTTCTGGTATAAATAAACATTTGTTTTAGTAAACAACTTTTGACACATGGGCCGCTCTTGAATTATTCAAATGAATAAATGAATCTTGCGACACAGGTATATTGAAATGCTTATTGAGTAAAATAGGAAAAACTGATTGAAATGATACGATAACTTGCAAATTAATTGAATGCAGTGTCGATTTCCTTCACTTCAAACGCAGCACATTCCGCACTCGAATTATGCAGTAATGCATAATTCACGTATGTTTCCAGATATGGTAACTTACATTGAAAGAGATTATTAAAAATGTCATCAACCAGCACAAAACCGTTTATTCCTTCTAGAACAATATAAACTAAATATTTTGCACTCTGGGGTGTTAATACTGAGTAACGGTGTTTTCGGTAACCATTAAGGCGAAATTAAAACGTAGTTTATACAGGGTGAACCGAAAGAAATAGACCAAACTCCAGGAGTGTATTGTAGGCGTTATAACGTAATTACAAATAAACAAAACTAAATTTCTTTAGTCATAAATAGGATTTCTTTTGATGTGGAAACCGTTGACGATATTCTCAACGGCAGCTGTAGCATTCCCATTACAATAAACAAACACCGCATATTTGCATATTTTAAATTTTAATAAATGTGTGGCCTTTTCTAATAAAATAATGTATAAACTCGAAAATAAACATTAAATCACGATGACACGGAATAGAACAACAAAATTATTGAAATGATATTCGGTCTTGAAAGCATCGATTCAGGTAGCCGATATGACATCTGATAAGAAGCGAAAGAAACCAGCAATGTAGATTTTTCGTTCTATATGGGTAGTTAAAGTAAAGATATTTTCATTTTATTTGAGGTTTATTAACCCGAAAACAAACGAAAATTTCATAAACAGTTCTGTTTAGCTAAATTGCAGTTTGCTAGATTTGAATTTCATTGATGAAGTTAATGAAGCTAATTGGTATCAATGTCTTGCGCAAGAAGTTTATCTACAAACTTATTCCAAGGAACTACAAAACAAACTTGTTGCTCTGCAGTAACCATTTGGTAACTATTTTTTTCTTAATAGTCAAGTCCTGGGGCTTTTCCATGTTTATTGAATCCATATTGATTGCAGAAATTGAATTTTCGACATATCTTGGTTACTTCAGATGTAGCATGTGACTTCAATTAGAATTAGCGATTAACGCCAGTATACGCGAATTTAAGAAAATACCTTCCTGAAATAAATCTACACGAAAGCAACTCTATTCCGCTTTCATCTAGCATATGTAAATTGAAATATTCGCAAAGCTTAAGGGAAATATTTATGCAAATGGAAATGCCGCTAACACTCATACTAATTATTTAATTTCACAATTTAGAACTTTCCGCGAAATCTCGAGGAAATGTTAACTGAAACGCCAAAAGAAGTTTTAATCAAGTTAACCATACGAAAACATAAGTTTTTAGGTGACTACGATTTCTCTAAGAAAAATCTCTACATATATATTTGTAAAACCCTTTTGTAGTTCTAGCGTTGCGGGACAATTAATTATACAGTTAGCAACGTATTGGGAGTCTTGGAGTGTAACATCTGAGATATGTCAATGTACGTTGTAATCATAATCACACTTAAGATAAAAAAGACAAGTAACTTGAATCGCTCTAGAAACGCAAAAATACGTCTTCTATAGATATTCACACTATCGGCCAGCCGAAATGTTTCCCTCTTGATCTACAGTCAGTTAATTTTCCACGCTACTGGTTCTCTCATTATTGCTCGTGCGAAAACAGCAGACCGCTGGCATTAGTGCAACGTCTGTTCAAAAGTTCTATCGCAGTTTCCCGACCCTCCAATTTCATTCCAAGCGTTTATGTACGGGCAACTTTCCAATAATACGGCGGATGCTCTAAACTACACATATACAATTTTCGGATTTATTTGTTATTATTGGTATGTATACATGACGTTTCGATTTCCGTATGAATATAATTATGAATTTTCTGCTTAGCAATGTTACAATCTGCAATAATGTAAATGCTTCACTCCGCGGTTAACTTAGTACACTGATAATGACATGTAGCTGTTGTCATGTAACATTGGAGGTAGTATTTTCTTATTTGAAAGATGAAAGATCAGAAATATAATGATAGCAAGGACTGTGGCATAGTATGGTAAACAACACATAAGTATCGGCACCCTCCGCACCACACAAGTTTAATTTATTATATAGTAATATAATAATTAGTCGGTCACCGGTTGATGATGAGGACCATTCGTGTCCTCGAAACGGCCGTCCCGGACTAATTATTATATTACTATATAATAAATTAAACTTGTGTGGTGCGGAGGGTGCCGATACTTATGTGTTGTTGTTTAAAATAATGAAATTAGCAGACAAACATTTATTAACTGAAGAATGCTCATAATTAAATCCACCGTCTCGGAAAATTATGGAGTAGAGTTTATTCGGACATGTCAATTTTATTTGAAATTGTTAAATATATTTCTGAACACACTGTGTATAAGGTATGGTTGGGGAACGAACCCCATCCAATCAGTAAACTACTATATACGAATCAATGTTTTTAACTCTTCTTCTTGTGTTCGTGTTGACAAGTTAACTAAATGTAGGTACAAAAATGGCGTCTAACGAAAACCTTACGATATTCCCACAATTAAAAGACGCAATTTCGCAAACTGGAAGTTCCGTATTATACTATTGTTAGAAGAAAAAGGTGTAGCAAATGTTTTGAAAACTGAGATAGAATTTGATAAAACCAAAGATGCATAAGTTAGATCAATTATAGTACAATGCTTGACCGACAAATATTTAGAATATGTGAAAAAGGTAAAGTCTGCTAAAGAAATGATAAAATGTCTGGAAAATGTCTTTAGTAAGTTACATTTAAGGAAGCAACTGTTGACATTAAAATTCAATAAAAATAAAAAACTACAAGACCATTTTTTTAAATTTTGCACAATAATAAACAACATTGAAGCAGGTGGAATGAAGTTGGAAGATTTCGACAAAGTATGTCATTTTTTATTAACACTAGCTGATTGCTATGATAACGTAATAACAGCTGTAGAAATTATGAGTATGGAACGTGGCATAGACTTAGATTTTGTAGAATCCTGCCTTCTTGATGCTGAAATTAAGAAAGAGGATAAGCAAAGGAATATAAAAACGGATGAAGCTGCATTTAGTGCACCAAATCAGATAGAATGTTTTAAATGTCACAAAAAAGATTGCAGAACAAAATTGTCAAGAGATCGTGGAAGAAGTAAAGGTTTTTGTAGAAGAAATAGAAATACAGGTCATCAGTCTCATCTAACGGAAGGACTTAAGTGTAATAGTGTTGAAATAAGTAAAAATAATATTGAATTTATTATAGACTCAGGTGCAACAGAAAACTTAATAAAGCAAGACATGGAAAAATATATGAACAATATTGTACAATTGGAGAATGAAATTAAAATTAAAATTGCAAATGGAGATACATTACATGCTACTAGAAAAGGTGTAATTACAATGTACAGCGGTGGAAAGAAAATAAATGTAGAGGCATTGACAGTTCCTGGATTATTTCATAATATTATATATGTAACAAAGTTAACGAAGAAGAATTATAAGGTAATATTTAGTAAATGGAATGTAAACATAATAAAGGGTTCGCAAACACGGGAATGTGGCCATAAAAATGTATTATTTTCATTTGGAGGAAATATAATTTGTGAAGAAGCACATACAGGTACATGTATTGATAATATTTTATGGCACCAAAGGCTAGGGCACTTGAATAGACAGGGATTGAAGATACTGAATCTACCAATGTCCAGTAAAATTTGTGGTCCATGTATGAGGAGTGAGGCAACAAGGTTACCATTCAAGTCAATAAAGAAACCAAGAACTAGTGGTATTGGAGATTCAATATATATCGATATAGCAGGACCTATCACACCCACTTCAAAGGACGGTTACAAATATTTTAAAACTATTACGGATGACTATTCAGATTTTGTGAAGATACATTTATTAAAACAAAAATCAGAGGCAGCAGAAAGCTTGATAAACTACATCAGAGAAATCAATACACAGAAAAAGGTAAAAGTAAGAAGAATAAGATGTGACAATGCAGGTGAGTTCTCATCGAATAATTTTCAACAATATTGTCAAACGAAAGGCATATAAGGCAATACATATCGAATACACATAGCCATATTCTCCACAACAAAATGGCGTATCCGAAAGGCTTAATCGCACACTATACAATAAGGCAAGAACAATGATGGTAGAAATAGAGTTACCCAAACTTTTATGGTGTGAAGCAACAATGTGTGCAGCATATCAGCTTAATCGTTGTCCATCAGTAGCGATTAACAACAAAATACCTTCAAAAATTTATCTAGGAAAATTGGATTTAAATCGGTTAAAAGTTTTTGGAGCGAAAGCTTGGGCAGTAATTTTACCCAAAAATAGCAAGCCAGAAGAAAGAGCACAAGAAACTAGAATGGTTTCATATGGCAAAAACAGCTATAGACTGTGGAATCCAATTACAGATGAAATAATTACCTCAAGAGATGTAAAATTTGATGAAACGCAGAACAAATATATAAAAGAGGAAATTGAAGAAAATAATAGAATTTACCACTGCGATGACGGTACAAAAGAAACAGAAGAAATAAGGAAAGAAAATGAAGCAATGAAAAAAGACGAAAATACAACAGAATCAGAAGTAGAAAAAGAAAAGAGTCAAAAATGAAAGAAATACAGGAAAGAAAAGAACGACAAAGAAACCACTACATCTAAGTGACTATGAATTATATACAGCTTTTTGTTTAGTGGCAGCAGATCCTAGAAACTATGAAGAGGCGATAAAGACAGATAAAGGATGGCAGAAAGCAATAGAAGATGAATTGGAAGCACACAAAGAAATGAACACGAGGACTGTAACTACTTTACCAAAAGTAAAAAAGGCAATAGATGCAAAATGGATTTTTAGGACTAAAGACGATGGAACCAAAAAGGCGCGGATCGTTGCCAGAGGTTACCAAGAAGATTCTAACTTTAATAACAACTATTCACCAGTAGCTGGACTAACAACTGTGCGATTATTACTTGCACATTCAGTACAAAAAGGATATAAGGTAAGGCAATTAAATTATAAATCAAATTAACCCTCAAGTACTATCGTGTTTTCAGGTAACACAACTGCTATCGTGGGGTGTTTTACACCCCACTCTTTAAATTTAGCTTTTTTTTGTTAGTTATCTTTTTTTTTTCACTTTTAAACCCACAGTGTAATAACTAGACCTTTATCTTGCGATTGTTGTAAGGAAAAACAAAACTTTATTTAAAGCAAAACAGAAAATTAGGAGGAAATGTTACATTCATAAAAATTATGTAAAAAGTATTTCTTCGTACAATTTTTTCTTTTTACAAAATTGTGTTCTGTATTGTTAAGATGTCTTGGTTTTTTCTGTTACTGGAAACTATGGTCTTACTCCCTGTAAAAGAAAATGCCATTAGCATTTCACATAAAAATTCTGACAATGACGTTGTGAGGCGTACATTTTATTTGACAAAAAACATGTAATGTGTTATTTCATGTAATCAGATTTTTATAAATTTCTTACAATTTACCTTTGTAAGCATTCTGCGCATTTTACAAGTTGCTCAGAATGTTCCTTGCAGACATGCTGATGACATCTATGACACGTGGTTTTTATTTTCTTGTCTCTATTTCGCCCGCAGATGTGACACCTTTTGTAGGTTCTTGAAGGTTCTGCTTCTTGTGGCTGTTGTTGTGGTGTTTCTAAGCCTAGTAAATTTTTGATAATTGAGTTTAGCTTAGTTGACAATTCTTTTGTTTGGTATCGTCTTTTTACGTGGTCATTGACGAGTTCTCTTCCTAGATGAATATAAAATTCTCTTCGTGTCATGTTAACTGTATGGTCTGAAGTGGCTAAGAAAATTATGTAACTGTTGACACGTGAAATGTCTACCATTGCTCCTAATATAGCCATTGGCCATCGTCTGGTTCGTCTTTGGCAGGAGTACGTCATACACTTCTGGTCTAAAGCATCAACTCCCCCTTTGGTACAATTGTAGAAATTTATTATTTCAGGTTTTGCATTTACTTCAACATTTCCATTGTGATGCATAGACGAAACCAACAAGACACAGTTGTTCTTTTTTGGTATGAAGGAAACCAACGTATTATCGTGCGTAAATCCAAATTTACAGGTGTTTATTGGTTGCTGTTTAGTTTGTAAAAATGCTGGCGGAATTTCGCGCTTATTCTTACGAAGTGTTCCAACAAACGTTATACCAACCCGTTTCAATTCATTCAACAGCTCTATAGAAGAAAACCAATTATCTCCTGTTAGATTTCGATTTGTATTGATGATCGGAGAAATTAATTTGAGTACACTACGTGTTGGAACTGAAAGTTTGTTTGGATTGGGTTCGGTTGTCTTTCCTGTATAAATAAATGAATTGATCAGATAATGCGTTTTCGAATCGCATAAGCACATAATTTTGATGCCATATTTTTTTGGTTTACTCTTGATATATTGGCGAAAAGAGCAGCGGCCGCGAAATCCAACAAGCATTTCATCTACAACAGCATATTCGCTGCAACTGTAATTATTCGTACAGTTTGCGTTGAAAATTTCATAAATTTTTGAAATGGCAGCAAGTTTATCACCATTGTCAATCCTGTTCCTTCTAGTTGTTTGATCGTCAAATCTTAGCACTGACAAAAGAAACAAAAACCGTTGTTTAGACATGACACCTCTAAAAATATCTCGTCCCGTACCATCCGTTGCAAAAAGACTTCTAGTATCTTCGTGGTTTGATTTAAACACTCCTGCCAAAATTACAAGTCCCAGAAATGCTTTCAATTCAATCATGTCTACATGTTCAACATAACTTGCCGTTGGTCCATAAGAAGAACTCGTTTCCGTTATTTTTGCATTTGTATGCTCTAGTATTTCATTTAGAATTTCTTCCGTAAAGAAAAGAGAAAATGCTTCAGAAGGTGTTCTTGGAGGAGTATTTACTGCCGGACCCTTTGCTCCCGGTCGAAGAGTGACTATATTAGAAGATCTGGTACGTGAAGTAGCAGGAGGATTTTTGGACCACTTATATCGATTTCGTCCATAGAAGTAACTTGTTCTTGCACTGACATCACCTAAGTCTTCTTCACTTTCGTTTTCAGATTCGACTTCAAATTCTGAACATGTGTCGTGATCACTATGTTCGCTTGCTGCATCACTCAAATCATCATCACGTTCATCAGGGCATTCACTTTCACTAACATCATCGTAAAAGTTTTCGGCAAGATTTGCTAATTGTTCATCAGTTAGAAACTTTATCATATTGTTTTTACTATTCAATACACGTATTATAGAAGGGAAATAAGGAACAAGTTGACGACGCTCTGGTTTGTGAGGAACTGAGTAAGAAATTTGTTTGAGTCGAATATTTATACGCCGTACAGAAATCAGGGGAAATGCCACTATTTGATTTGTAAAAAATCACCGAAGTCGAACATAAATGAGTGAATCCCCTGTACATGTAGGTACTATAATAAAAATCGCCGAATTGGAACGTATATAAGTGAATCCCCTATACTTACATGCACAACAACACCTGTGATTTCCCCAAAAGAGGACGAGGGCTATTATCACTATAAAATTCTAAATCATTGGTTAGAATACACTACGCTATTTTTGAAAAAAACAAACGTAATTGCTATCGTGGGGTGTTGAGACACCCCAAAAGCTATTTTTTGCTAAAACTGTAGAATATGGTAAATAATAAATTACACTATATTACATATCTCATTTGCATAGGCGAATACCTGGAACCTTAGAAATGTGACAAAAATAGTTTTAGAAAAAATTAAAAAAAAATGACCTCTGGGGTTCCGAAACACCCCACGATAGCACTTGAGGGTTAAAATAAAGAAGTATATGAAGTATATCTGAAAGTACCAGAAGGATTAAAAGAAACAGATGGTAAGGTGTTAAAAATGAATAAAGGAATATATGAATTAAAAGGTTGGAATAGAAAGTTTGATAGTTTTGCAAAGAAAAATAGACTAAATAGATCCACGAATGATTTTTGCTTGTATATTGGACACCATGTTTGGTTGATAATATTTGTTGATGATATTCTAATAACGGGAGAAGAGAACGAAATAAACGGACTAGTTGAAAACTTGAAGAAAGAATTTAACGCAAAAGATTTGGGGTATATAAAGAAATTCTTAGGTATGAAAATAGAAAGAAAAGACAACGAAATAAAAATTAAACAGAAAAGACAAATACAGAAAATGATAGAGACATTTAATATGACAGGATGCAAAGGAGCAAAAGTACCAATGACGAAAGGTTTTCAAGTAGATGTTAATGAAGGAGAAGTTGAAGTACCTTATAGAGAATTAGTTGGAAGCTTAATGTTTGTAAGTACAGCTTCAAGACCTGACGCGTCGTATGCAGTAAGCTATCTAAGCCAATTTTTAGACAAGCCGAAGAAGAGTGCATGGATAAAAGCAAAACGAGTGTTACGATATTTAAAACAAACAATAGACTTAGGATTAATTTTTAAAACTAGTGATAAAACAGAATTAGAAGCTTTCTCAGATGCTGATTGGGCAAACAATAAACAAGACAGAAGAAGTACTAGTGGGTCAGTAAGCCTTTATTGTGCAAAACCCATAGCATGGTTTTCACGAAAACAAGGATGTGTGGCTTTATCGACAGCGCAGGCCGAATACATCGCTGCATCAACAAATGTATGTGATTTAATGAATATACAAGGACTGTGCAGGGACTTTAATGAAGAAATGAACAGTATTCTATATGTGGACAATATAAGTGCTATAAAGATGACTCAATCTTACGAAAATAGTAAAAGAACGAAACATGTATACATTCGTTATCACTTTATTAAAGATTCAGTGATAAATAATAAAGTAGTTATCTCTATAACTACTTTATTATTACTAAGGAAAAAAAAAACAATTTAGCAGATATCATGACCAAATGTTTGAGCCATGAACAATTCAGTATTCTTAGAAGTAAATTAAATGTAGCATAAGTTTGTAAAATTAATGTTCATGCAACTTAACGATTTTTGTAAACTGCAAATCGAGGAGGGGTGTTAAATATATTTCTGAACACACTGTGTATAAGCTACGGTTGGGGAACGAACCCCATCCAATCGGTAGACTACTACATACGAATCGATGTTTTTAACTCTTCTTGTGTTCGTGTTGAACGTACTACCGCCCAATTTGATAGATGTAAAACTCACATTGTTTGATTTGTTTGTTATCAGAATGGTTGTCCATTTACTTATACGTAATTTCTAATAACATTACATACGAGTTAATCTGGTGTTGTATTCCAATTTGCGGATGAAGTTAAAAGAAATTAATAAATATTTTTGCATCAATTTTAAGTTTCCAAACAATGACGTCACTAACAATTTTTTAAATGACAACTTTCATTTTTTTTACTTTAATAAATTAGTTTAATACTTCACATAAAATGTTCGAATAACAAAAAGCAAAGATAAATGTTATTATTCCAGAAATGAAATTACTGTTTTCTTTCAAGTCAATTGCTTGAAATGCTATCCGTCCGTTCATAAGTTTTTACATGTCAAGAACGTATGAATCAAAAATACAGAATAATCGGTTTTATACATTATCATGAGCTAAATACTCGTTACATTCAATTTTACAGAAAAATGAACTATAAGTACGGGTAATTTAAGTGAAACTCAGCGCAAAAAAATGCAAACTCAGCAATACGTACGCAATTTGTTTAATGCCAAATGGCGCATTTCAATTACAACAGAAAATTAAGTTTCTCATCGATCAGTACTACGCGTATTAAACACAGAAAAATACCATCCTTACAAAATAACTACTCCAAGAACTCAGAGAAGATGACCCAATCACGAAATACAGTTCTGTGATATGCAAATTTTATGCAACCCTAATCTACGCTTAATACGCCAATTCTATTTTCACTCCATCTTGTGTGATTAATGGAACAATAAATCGACAAAATTGTACATGTTGGAGTAGACAGAATTCTCGCTGGATTACTAAAGCACTCAACATCCTTGCAGTTAATACGTGGGTGGGAATAGTTGATAATAGAACCATTGGCTCTTCTTTGTTTGGAATTTTTGACTTGCTCTTGCAGAAATGAAGATAAACCCGACTTGCCAAATGGCGATATTTGGTTTTGAGCAAGGAGCAATAATTTCATTTCTTGAATAACAGCATTTATCTTTGCCTTTTGTTATTCATAAAATTTATGTTTTCCATTCTTTAAATGAGTTGCATTCCAAAATGTTTTAAAATATTGACGGTACTATTAATTATCTGTTGAAATAAAGAGAATTGGGAGTTGTCATAAAAAAATTGTTGTGAAAACCCGGAAGTAAGACAACTTCAACTGAAATATTAAAAAAAATTAAATTAATCAGTTCAAAGAAGTGCTTGCTTTGAAAAACATATTGCTTCAAATTTACTTAATCCATTCCATCATTTTGCCGCGCACATTATATGAAAGCTCACAGGAAGTTATGTTGTTAAAAAAAATAAAGTATTCGCTAAAATTTTTTATTTTTGTCAGGTTTCTACAATGATTTACACATTACGTCTTATGACCTCTCTATCAAAAAAAAAAGAAATATGTCGAAACCTGTACCAATTGTCATGTGAGAGAGACATGACACGTCAATAATTTAAAATTTTTTGAACCACAAAAAGCCAATCCCAAATATTGTTTCGGGTTCGACAAAAACTTTTTTTAAAAATACAATTTAAAACTTATATTCGGTTCACAAAACAAAATCTTTTATATTAATCGTTTTATAGGTTTTATAGGTGTTTTTTATTAATTGCATTTGTTTATTGTTATGTTCAAATTATTTTTGCTTAATTTTTTTATTTCACTTTAATTTCCGGGAATAAAAACTATTGTAAATTAAGGCTTTTATTATTATATATGAATACAGTTACCTAAATATCGACACGCAACGACCAAATTAAGAAACTGTATAAAAGCAACACTAAGGTTTTAAAATAAAATATAAACTCATAAAAAAAATACTAATTCTTAGGAGCATAATATTGCGAAGAACTACGTATTATGTAAAACAGTAGCTTCGGTGTAAAGGTTATAGGTAAAGCACCTCTCAGATTATTCACAAAGTTGATCATATTTCGGTCGTGAAACATGACATGAATTGATCTACATGTGCAAATCTAAATGTGATAGTTCTTGAAGGACCAACGGTATAAACTATTTTGGGTAAGCAGTGTAGATAAACGGCCCTGGGATCCTTTGCAAGTCAACCGTATTTCTGCGATAGGTTAGGTTGCAAATCACTGTATAGAAAATACAAAATATTCTGCAACAAATAAAATTAAAGCGAATAAATTTAAATTGAACAAAGGAATCAGATTGATAAGCAGCCCTATCTCTACCCATAAGTTTTACCCATTTTGTCAGTTACGTATACCTTCTCTGGATGATTTTCTCTTATGATGCCCTATTTTAACATATCGTTATAAGAAAATGTCAGCTTCCTTCTAATTTGTCTCGTAAATGTTTTTGCATATGTACCATCATGGTAACAGTTACTGTTGGATTTTTATGTAAACAGTTTACATAAAGTATTTTTTCTTCTAATTTGGAACGGTTACGTGCATTGTCGAGATCAATCAAACTTGATTAAAAAAAATAGAAATTGTTTCTCTTAACTATTTTGCAAATGGCTCTGTACACGTATCATGGCAATAGTTACTTTGGAATACTGAGATAAACAATTGCCCATTTAGAGTAGATATTTTCGCTTATACTCTTGCTTCTATAACTCTTTCCTTTATAGCAAAAGAGAATTCATACTACAGCATTCTTCGATAGTACTCTAAAATTATACAAATATATTAATAAAGCCTGAATTTTACAGAAAAAAGGAGAACATTGTCAAAGATCGTTAATATAACTTACGAAATTTCGACTGCTTTCGAAATACATATAGTGAGAGATTAAGAATAGATTTAAGATTAAGGCTGTGTTCTGTAAGTCTTCAAATGTACAAAAAATTTACCTGTTCTTATTGCCAGTTCAGGAATTGAATGCTTACGGGACGCAGAACCTGAATTATTGGTTGAAATAGTAGACTTACGGAACTCAATGTGAAATACAGAGACGGTTCAGTACTTCCTTTGAATTTACCCACAGAATAGTGAATCAACCAGAAGTGAAACACTGACTTTTTTTAGATAAAATATTTATTCACAACGGGCGTTTAAAAATATTAACTTATTGTGTAGACAATTATTTTCTTTGCTCATAATGAATTTGGATCGAATAGAATGTGCAGTATTCGCATGATTTATTTTTAGTTTCTATTAATGTTTTTGAACGTATAAAATAATGTTAGTCAGCAATATAATCGAATACAATATTCATTCGCATGGATGCGTGTTTGAGCTGCCATTCTTACAATGTTTTGTAGTAAAGAGGTGCCCTTCACGTTTTCTTCTCTTTATGAAGAAAGAAGAAAAATTATTATTAATGTGCACAATAAAGGAGAATAACAATTCTGCGATTTAACTTGGTGAACCGTTTGTGAATGCAGTCCACATTAATGAAAACCGTATGTATGAGACTGTTTACGAAAATAAGAATAAAAAGATAACTTCCAAATAATCAAACAAAATTAATACCAGTTCAATATATAGTAAGTACCCGAAAATAACCAAAGTGTATACACTCCTAAAACCAACATATATATTTAAATGATCTACTACAAAAACAAACCTCTTTAATAGCATCTTTTTCAAAATGGATATCTGAACAGAACTGGAATTTCTAAACAACGTTTAGTTCGATATAATATTAATCGATATTTTGAGCAACGAGTCTACTTTGTTAGCAATATTCCTAAATTTCCCCTGTTTCTGCTTATAAATTGAGCAGATGCATATATTATATATGTCACATTACTATCTTAATCAACGCCATCTTTTAGCGTCTAGTTTAATTGGGAGTAATAACGATAATAAATAGTAGGTCGGATTCTCTGCGAATTCACCTTAGATATCAATTTTGTACCAGTTAGTAGCTAGTCCATTAATTTATTCTAGGCTCTTTTATAGCTTTCGTTCATCCTAAACTGTAAGGGGAGAATTACGGAAAAGAGACCCATTAAATAAAATATCTTTTTATTTTTTATACTGTATTCCACACAAGATATACGATATTTTTGTAACACTTTTCAATGAATGACATAGTGAAACATTACTTGTCCCGTGGACAAAAATTGTTATTGTTTTACACAATATATTTAAATTTTATATTTTGTTATACTTAGACATAGCAAGCCCTAAAAATATACCGGATGTTCCATATTCGGCACCGAAATTTCCGAAATTTAAACATCGGAAACATCGTCTTTTAAATGACATATATTTCTTCGGCGTTTAATATTGCTTGCTTACCAAGACAGCAGTGTAGAGTAGATACTAGTGTTGACGTTTTTATATTAACTCTAAATGTTGGACCCTAAAAACTATTTCCAGTCAAAGCCAAAGAAAGCAAAGACAATATCGTAAAAATTTGAAGTAACATTACGAGATGTAAACATAACTTTCATTTTGAAATACAAGATTTAATTTTAGAACGACGATATGTAATCCAATTTAAATTTACTCTGAATAAACTTAGTAACCCTTACTTTAATTCGCTTTGCAGGAATCATTAGTTATTTACTTATTTATGTCTCTACAGTGGATCTTATTTTGAGATATTGTATATTCAAGGAAATAGCTGAACAAACAGTAAATTTACGATAACTAAAGTTTGTAACATTTTGACTTGTGTTAGTATTATTCTGGCGGCTTAGTATATATTATTGCCGTAAATATGTATTCTAACTCATTTTTGTTCTAAAAAAAATGAGTATCTAGCAGTGAAAATGTAGCTTACGTAGCCTTTTAAAATGATGTCCTACTTTAGAGACATCCATGTTAGTTGTGACCATTAAGAAACAATCCAGCATTAATGAAACGACGAATTTTTCCTTTCTAAATACGTGAGGATTTGAATTGTTTCAGTAATGAAAATTATGCTCGTTTGGCAGTACACTTCTTGTAAATTTGTCTTCATTATTGTCCAAAAATAATTCGTGCTCTTAGGATCATATTAAAATGAATTCCTAAGAACTGTTTTTGAATTTTTTGCCAGACCGACGAGTTTTTAAAATTCTGTACTACTTGTTTGACTGTTTGGCAATGATTTCTGTTTTTGTGGATATCGAGGAATGTGGTCTTGATATCAATTTATCGCATTTTCCATAAATAATAAGCAAATTTAGATATTCTTCTTTCTACGAAATTTCAATTTTCCATGTTAATCATTTTCACAGTTATAAAAGATCACATGAACTCATCTATTTGGAAAAAAAGCGAAATAATTCAACTATGATCAGAAATAGTTATTTTATCAACCTAACCTTAAAATTGAATTAGGAATTCGAAAATGTAATGACATATAGAGCGTTCTATTTAAGATAGCAAAACCGACAGCTATTTCCGGTATAGCCGGAAGTGGCAGATTATTAAAAATATTTTAGTTCAACAGCACATGTGAGCTGTACCGACAATTGAATGTTATTGAATTTTCAAATTCAATAACATCTAACCTTTAAACCTTTTAAATACACAATATTATATATTCCAGTTAAAACGACAGTTGAAATACGGTAATCTCAGTGATATTCGAAACACTAAAGACAATAATATGCAGAACCTTCTATGCAAAATGGAAAAGTGAGTGCCTGATCCGCTACTTGTTGATCAGCCTATATATACAACAATATTACTTTTAAAACATTCGTCAAAATGTGTCGCATAGTAACAACTCCCTTAAAAAGAAGATAAAATTCAGTTCCTACCTATACCGCATCGCAAACTCAAAAAAATTTAAAATCAAAATTGCCGAATTCTAGCGCTGAAACCTGTATATTTCAAATGACAATATACATTCATTCTATACAAAGGTACAGCAGTGCCCTTCTCAAATATAAGCACTCTCGGAGAACTCTCACTCGCCCCTCACACACCTTTTGTTTGTTGCGTACGGCAGTACTGACAATTGAGATGGACAGTGGTTCGTTATATCTAACCTTTCTGGAAAATAATGAATTTCACTAATACCCAAACCAACAGTTATTTACAATCGAAACCTCACATGTGGATACAATTGTCTAGTTATTTTCAAGGAATAATATTCCTTATTATAATAAGACACTCTACACATTAGGCGCATCTTACCCTGTACAATGACCGCCATCAAATGGGAAAAATGTCTATATTTAACTTCAAGAGAATTGACCACGGTAATGGGTGCACTGTTTAGCCCCTGAAAGATATACCACGTGATGTTTAATTATAATCGATTTTTCAAGAATGCCAAAATCTAAAAAGATTACCTTTGGGAAAACAAGCGAGATTATTTTTTTTATCGTGTGTTATTTTTAGCTAAGTTAGATTTTATTTCCTTTAACGTCCTCCAGATTTAATTTACTATAATTGTTTGAATTGTGTAATCTTAAAATTCACATTATTTTGTATGGCACCTTTAGGGACTTATAATTGCAATAAACAATGAAGATTTTTTAACTTTTTAATTATTTTTTTTTTATTTAACTAAATTGGAAAAAATGTTTCCCTCTAACTCTTCACAGATTTGAATTATTATAATTGTTTGAATTGTTTATTCTCAAAATTCACTTTATTTTATATGACACCTTTAGTGGCTTATAATTGTAATAAATAATGAAAATGTTCAATTATTTAATTAATTCTTTTTTGATTTAACTAAATTGGAAAAATTGTTTCCCTTTAACTCTTCGCAGATTTGAATAATAATTATTTAATTGTTTAATTGTTTAATCTCAAAATTTACTTTGTTTTATGTGACACCTTTAGTGACATAACTGTAATTTTTTGTAGTATTTTTTTTTTATTTTAGCTAGCCAATTGACTTTTTGTATTTATTTTCAAAAGCATCTGTTATCGTCTGGATTTGATTTTCCACCAAACTATAATTTTGTTTTCTGTTTCCATTTTCCATTGAGGATTGCTCAATATCAATTGGTGTTATGAAATGGAATGAAATGAAATGTCCTTGTCCATACCATTTTGTATCTTGCTTCCAATAATCGGAGTACTTGTGATACTTACTACAATAGTTGATTATGCAACTTACTTCGTATACTATTCGTTGTGTAAATTATTTCTTCCTATTCTGCTGGGTTATTTTGGAGTTAAAAACATATTCTCTTTCGGATAAGTTGCATTATCTTCCTCACAATTTGACTGACTTTGTATTTTCGGTTATTTCAAATCTCACAAAGTAGATCCTGAGGCACTCATGCCTATTCATTTTCTTGTGCTCTGGTTTTGTATTTCTTTCTGTATCGCTCTGTTTTGGGATTAACGAAATCTTTTTTTCACATGAATTCCTTTATCTACTCCGTAATTAGACGGACATTTAATATTTTCACTTTGCTGTGATTACGGACAGACATTATCTTCTGCACAGTTTGGTCGACTTTGTATCTTAGGTTATTTCAAATCTTACAAAATAGATGGTGAGATACTTGAGCCTATCTATTTCTCTTGTGCTCAGGTTTTGTATTTCTTCCTGTATCGCTCTATTTTGGGATTAATGATACCTTTTTTGTCACATGAATCTATATAGTTTTATTTCTGTCGGAAATATATTTAACTATTGATGCGGATGATATATCTATTTTAACTGTTGACCGCGATGCTTCTAATATATCTAACCGTCTATTAGAAGTTTTAATACGGTTGTTCTCTGAAAACAAGCTGTCGCTTAGTTTAGAAAAAACAAAGTATATGATATTTCACACAAGACAGAGACAAGTGAATCTTGGAAACTTGATAATGGATGGTACCCGACTACAGCAGTCTTATGTATCTAAGTTTCGAGGTATTACATTCGAAGAAAACTTAGACTGGACGAACCATAAAGATAGTTCATTATATATCGAGCAAATTTTTTTCGTTGTATACGATCACAGATTGCACCACCTTGCCTCAGATCACTGTATTTTGCTGAAATTCAATCACGACTTCAATATGGACAACTGCTATGGGGTTCTTCGGCAGCTGCGAAGGAAGTGTTTCTAGCGCAGAAGGCGGTAATTCGTAGTATGGTGGGTGCTCACTACACTGATTTCTGTAAACCACTGTTTAAGCAATTTAACATTCTGCCGCTTCCGTGCCTTTACATATTTGAAGTGTGTTGTCATATTTTCCAACATCAAAAGCAGTATATCAAAAATGCAGACATACAAAATTACGCCACGCGGCCAGAAATAATTTGCATGTTACTGATAGACTGCTGACTATAACTCGATCTGGCGTAAACAGCATCGGCATAACTATATATAATAAGATTCCTTTGATTATTAGGGAGAGCGGGACACTCTTTCATTTTAAAAGCAACCTGAAAAGATTGCTCTTAGAGTCCTTATTTTATTCCATTGATGAATATTTGCGTACATAAGTTGGTTATATATTTATAAATATTGATAACACTTTTTTTTCCTTGTTTTCTTTGTTTTTTGTTTTTCTTTGTTATATACACATCTGTGTCAAGTAATGAAAATAAACTATCTATCTATCTATCTATCTTCTCCGTAATTAGTCGAACATTCAATATTTTCATTTTACTATGATTATGGACAGATTACAAATGCCGCATGTACATCAATAGTCATTTCCGTAAGTTAAGTTTATTTCTATTTATTTCGCATCCCATATCTAGGTCGTATATATAGTTAGTTATTTCTTCCTACTCGGCTGGATTATTTTAAAGTTGTAACGTCTTCTCTTCTCTGTACTCTTTCTCTTTCAGATAGATTCTGTTATCTTCTCTGTCCTTGGATTGGTTTACATATGCTACTAATCTAAATTTAATGGTATAGGTAGTTGTCACTGTACATACTTTAGATTATTTCAAATTTTACAAAATAGATCGTGGGATACTCCTGCCGGTTTACCTTTTTTCTGTTCTCAGTTTATGTTTTTTCCCAAATTGTTCGGTTTTGGGATTAACAATATCGTTTTTTTCCCATAAATTCCCTTATCTTCTCTGTAATTCGTTGTAGATTTAGCACTTCCACATTATTGCGATTATGGGCAATTACAATTGAAGTATATAAAAAAATCCGGCAAGGCTGGTTTTACCTACAAATACAAATTTGCAATATTTCTGTATTGTATATTCATCCATATAATTATTTACTATGTTGGGGGGTCAATAAAATCTTCTCTTGAGGTTCGATTATCTTGCGAGGAACTGAATTGCCGTCCGTTATTTCGATAATAGTTGCTTAAATTTCTTTTTCCTACTTTGCTCGGTTGTCTTGAAGTTAATAACACGTTTTCTTTGCGATAAGTTCCGATACACTTCGAACGATTTTGGATGGCTAGCGGAGCCCCGAGAAAAAATTCGTACCGTTCACGTATTAAACGCTATCCGGAAAAGAACGCACGCTTACCGAACAGCATTTATTAGAGTAAATATTTACAAAGTTCAAATACCAGTTTTTATATTATATATAAACAAAAAATTACCCAGGATATCTCTGCTAGTAGGTATACATCTGATTGCATGCGATAGACTTATCTTGTCGATGGCATTTGGCTCTGCCTGGTTAACCCTTTGACGCTCGCCAGTGCTTATTTTCTGGTGGACTGCGTCTTTCTAGAGGTGAAATTTGCACTTTCTTCGCAACATTACGAGTGGCCTTATTTTAATACGCAGCACCTAATTTTGTTTAGAACCAATCTATCCCTAGCTACCGAAATAATAGAATATATATAATTAAACGCGATTTAAAGTTTATGTCCTACTGCAAGAGCAAATAATAGGTAGGAGTTCAAAAACATTAAACATTTTTTATAATAGGAAAGATGCACATTATCCTAAACAAGTATTGTCAGTTTTCCTTTTTTTTTTGTTATAATGAAATAGAATTAGTGAATGTGTCAGAAATTATAATGGAGAAGTATGTGTTGGTGGGCAAAGGAATATAAAACCACCGGGCCCTTAAAATGCACCAACTACTTAAAAATACACGCGCAGGAATTAAAAATGCACCACCCCTAAATTGTTGGAGTATTTCATTAAAAGTTAGACGTATTTCTGAAGGCGAATTTAAACGTTTGTTTATCATATTGCATTGGTACAGTTTGTTTCCCAGTATTTACAAGAGTCAAAGATTCCGCACATATTTTTATAGAAGCACTTGTTACAATCTAATAGTTGCAATCTAAATGTACGAAAATGAGTAGGATGCGTACAGTATGTGTCAAACAACGTGCACGTTCTTGTCTGTGATACCTCACAGAGGAGAACGTGCATCTTATAAACAATTAATCCCATTCGAGCGTGGCCAGATTATTAGGTTACATAAGGGCAGTGTTCATTTCAGAGAAACTGCTTGTAGACTTAATCGTAATCATTCGACTGTATTACAATGTTGGACCTGGTGCAAATCCAGCTAAAGCACATAGGGTAGGTTCAGGCGCACCCAGAAGTACAACCCTTGAGAAGATTTTCTTTTGAAGCGCTTGGTTTTGCAACACTGGTTTCAGTCGAACATTTTTTACTTTTCTTTTATTGAATTGCATGTTTATAAGTAATATAAACATTTTTGATACTAATAAACATTATTTTGCAAAAATTTGTTGATGATGCATTTGTCATTGCCGCTGGTAAAGTTAAAGAGAACATATTAAGGGAGTAATTAATATTTTGTGTAAAATCTTTATTCCAAATTATATTCTTAACAAAGGCATAAGAACGGAACTTCCACATATACGTCAAATTGCAAATTCATATCTATGCTTACATAATAGATTCATAAGTACATATAAACATTATTGTAAAGAATATAAGTAAAAACGTAAGAACAAAATAGTGACTGAAGTTACGAGACCCAAGTATCATTTCGCAAAATCCTGTAGCGTAACAGTGAAATTCTTAACTGGGTAGATTAAAGCCAAACATTGGCAGTAATGATAACAGAGCTAGAAAACTAGAAAAAAAGTGGTAGAAATGTAAAGTCTAAAAATTTAAAGAGTGAGAAAAAACGAATTATGCAGAAGTACTTTGTAGATATTCCTGCGAGGAATGAAAATAAAAATTAATTCAACAGCTCCAGGTTATGATCATCACGATTAAATCTAGTTGAGTTTTAATAATTCCTTACGGCTGAGCCAAAATGTGCGGATCATCTGATTTATGGCTTAGTTACGAACTGTACTAGAAATCCATTAATATTTTAAATGCTTCACCTTATATTTATTTTTTGTTTTCGAGTAGATATGGCAAGTATATCGTTGGATGTGAGACCGTTTACATCCTTCGCGATACCGTAAAATAATTTCTTTTGTAAGTGCATTAAATAGTTAATTAAATTTGCCAAGTAACACGAGGTTAAACCCCTATAAGGGGGAAGATACGTTCAGTGCAATCAATTTTATTAAAAGTCAAGAGTTTGCTGAAATTATGGAATCAACTGTTGCTAAAGTTGTCTCTAAAGAAACTAAACTCTTACGAGACAAAATAGTGCAACTGGAAGAAAAAATTGAGAATATGGAAAAGAATTTAAATTTCATTAAACCTGGTGATAATGTTAATGAAATCAATATTGCTGAATCAAAAGTAGAAACTCATAACAATGGAAAATGTAGCGATTTACTGTTGGAAAAATCTCCATATCGGACTGCGTTAAAAAAACCAGTACTACAAAAACCGGCTGCAAACAAAAACCCTAATACCAACAGTGGAATAGAAGACTAGTTTAAAAATAAAGAGCGACCCCACATCAAAAAAGGAAGAATTGAAAACAGTAAATCGTCGAAAGAAATTACCTGTCATAGACGGATCTTCTAATGGAATTACGTCGATTAAGGCAGCTACAAGATATGTACATTTTTACGTTTTCCGCTTGCAACCTAATTTAACCAGTGAAGATTTGGAACATTACCTGTTTAGTAAGAAAATTGAAGATGCCAAATGCCTGAAGATATCTTCTAAGCATCCAGATAAATGCTCGTCTTTCAAGGTAACTCTACCGGCACGATTTGAAGAAGTTATTCAAAATCCATATGGTCTAGAGATGTATGCGTTAATCGTTGTTTAGCCCATTTATGGAAAGAAAACATAAAGAAATAATGAACGTAAATGTGTTACATATAAACATACAAGGTTTGGGAAATAAGATTCTGGAAATAGAACTATTTACTCAAGAACATGATATTGCTTTCATTTGTATAAATGAGCACTGGCTTGACAATAGTCGCCTTCGCAATACTATAATTGATACTTTTTTATCAAGCTATTGTAGAACTGATATGATTCATGGTGATGTTTGTATGTATGGGTGCACCAATTTGGCATGCTCTATTTTGAACCTTGGCTATGTCGCGAAGGCGACTTTGAAGTACCCGGAGTCAAATATGATCAATATTACATTGTTACAACATACAGATCACCAACACGTAATTTTGCTGTATTTTTAAATAATTTGCCTGAATTGTCGGATGAGTATTTTTGTAAATCTCTAGTTATAAGTAGCGACTTCAATGTCAAATTTAACACGTTGGATACCTTAATTATGATACTACGTAATGTTTTTAAAACCTATGGTTTAATTCCATTTAATAATAATTTTACTCGAGCTAATGCATGTTTAGACAATTTTTTCTCCAATATTGATGGAAATGTGATTACTGCGGATCTTACAATGGCTTTTACATAACACCATTTTGGTCTCCTTCTAGGGTTTTGCAATAATTCATTCAAATCTGTTTCACGTATAAGTTACACTCCTATCACTGAGTGGGGTTTGTTTCAGCTTCACAATACTTTGCTAGAGACTGATTGGTCTTCTATAAATGACGCATATTTGAATTTAGATAGAAAAACAAATATGTTCTTGGAAACTATCACACGATCTATGGATCTATGCTTTCCAATAAAAACCAAACTAAATCAAAGTCATAATTCTCATAAAAAACTTTTCTAACGCAATAAATACAAAATACCCGAACTTAATCACTAATGATTATATAAGAACTTTACGTAACAATTATAGACGTGAATTAAAAAAAGCTAAGATACCTGCATTTGATAATTGTATAACTGATCATAAATACAGCTCTCGTGCATTGTGCTTTTAATAGCTATTTTGTAAATATTGCTGAAAGTATCTTAAATGACTTGCCGCCAACAAACACCGATTTTAACGAATATCTGCACAAGTCTATGCCATCTAACATATCATTTTCATATCACAAGGTGTCTTTCTTGGAGATTAGGTGTATTATCGATAGTTTAAACAACTCTTCCAGCAAGGACGCTTATAATATTAACTAAAAAAATATCAAAACTCTAAAAAACATCATAATTTATCCATTAACTAATTTAATAAACCAGTGTATTGAGGCCGCTTATTACCCTAAAGCTTTGAAGTTGTCGGTGATTACGCCTATTTTCAAAAGGGGTGATCTTAGCGATATCAATAATTATCGTCTTATATCTATTACACCAGTGTTTTCAAAAATATTTGAAAAACCTTTAAAACATCAAATAACTAATTATTACAATAGTAATTTCTCATTTACTGATTGTCAATATGGCTTTAGGAGCAATTGTTCAACTACTCTTGCTATCAGTAACCTATCAAATTTAGTTTTAAATAACTTCGAGAATGAATATTACACTTTTGCCACATTTTTTTACCTTACGAAGGCATTTGATTGTATTAGCCATTCTATTTTAGCTAGAAAATTAGCACATTATAATCTGTCCACTAATAGTATTAAATGTATTACGTCTTTCCTCAGTGATAGATTGCAGTTCGTAAATTTCAATAATGATTCTTCAGATATTCTGACTATTAAGCATGGAGTACCTTTACCGATTTCTTCATTTAAACGGACAATTAAAAAATATTTACTTTCTCGAGCTTTCTATTCGGTCGATGAATATCTGAGTAGTAATAGCTATGATATGTATTTGTATATTCAGATTTGTTATTGTTTTAATAAATTTTATTATACACTTATGCTAATTTACGATAATTATTGTTAAGGTTTTAATAGCTTGTTTCACTACTGACAATGCAATTGTCACACACCCTCTAGTGACTACGTACTGACTGTTAACCTATGTTACAGTTTTGTTTTTTGTTGTTGCCAACCTTAAAAATAAAAATAAATCTCAGCAAGATTTATTCTATTTTTTTCGTTTGTGTGACTTCTATAAGCACTATTGTTGTGTAATAGCACTAATAAAGATTATTATTATTACTGTTATTATTCTGAATCTATCACTGTGAGGTGTGGGGGGTGGGCGACCTATTGTTTTATAGGAAAAAATTGAGGTGGAATAGTAACCATTTGTTTAATACAAAGTCACCGATATTTTAGAATTAACCATCTTTACATTTATTTAAAGCAGGTGTTCAAACTAATAACCTAAGGCTGTCTGACAGTATTCTAACCTGTCAACAAATGACCTTACAGAGTTTTGAAGAACTCCAAACGTTATTTCGTGAACAGCCGTTCTGATTCTATTTTCTAGTTTCTTGTACGGATTGAGGTAGATCTTTATAAGTTATTGATTACAAATGACCTTAAAGAAAAAAATTTAGTGGAGATAAATCCGGTGATCGCGCCGGCCACTCAATATGTCCTCTTCGGCCAACGATTCTCTGCGGAAATATTGTGTTCAGGTATTCCATAACTCTTGCAGCGTAATGAGGTGGAGCACCACCTTGCTGGTACAAAAACACAGTGTTGTTAGTTAACATATTATTACCATCAATTACATCCATCATTACTTGACAAAATTGCATTCGTTTCGCATCAAGATCATCTTCGTTTAGTTCTTGGTGTAATTGCACGGATGAAATTTATTTTTTTTTCTAGTATCCTTCTTACAGATCTCTTGCTAATGTCATTGTTTAAAGCAAGTTTGGTATTGAAGTTTTAGGCTACTCATATCATTTATGACATTAATGTCAAAATCAATAAACATTCCGTGGTATTTTGCGATAATTACTTCGGACATTAAGAGTTGAAGTTCCCATTCAAGTTTTGTTTTGTTCCTATAAAACAGTAAGTCGCCACTAGATAATCAAGGGTATGTACAAAAGCTTTTATTAAAGTCAATTTCTAGTACAGCTCGTAATTAAACCATAAATCTGCCCAATCTTGTATAATTCAACTAGTCAGCATTTGCTTATTGGAAGGAGTTTTTCCAGGTTGTTAAACTTCTGGAACTGTTTATACACTATAGAAGAACAACCAAACACACGAACTTAAAGACTATTATACAGGTTGTTCAATGTTATCAAGCCACTAATGCTAACTTTGTTGTTATTGTAGCTATGATGTTGGTTAAATTAGCAAAGATGATTTTTTCGCTGATCGCAATGATGTTGCGAAAGGAAAACAATTACACCGTACATTTCAATATGAACTTGAATTATTTTTTTAATTAAATACTGTGTATTCGTCAATTATTCGATAGGAAATGAAACTACAAAAATATCCTTACAGTGCTATAGCTATAGCACTAAAACAAAAAACGAAAAACAAAAGGGATACGATGAAATACGTTGGACAGTGCAACTATAATAACTTTGTTATTACAGCAGCTATATAGATAGTTGAAACATGAAAAATATGTAATGTATTCCGCCAAATAAAATAGTATAATCAAACAAAACTGCGTATCGTATTTCAGCGACTGGTTGAATAACTCGCTCTAGTAAACACTTTGTATATTTTTTTCGAAAATCAGTATCGAGCGACATTTCAAATAAGTTATTCTTACGCTAAGCCCCCAAAATGAGAGAGAAACGAGATTTGGTAAAGAAAGGTTCAAAATATCCATCAAAGCAAATAAGTGTTCTTTTTTTATCCTTTTGCAAATATTGTTCGGCATTACAATCAACAAGAGAACTTACTAATAACAATTATTACTTTTTACCTCCGACTTTCTGATTTTTGTTTACTTTTGTATTTAATAAAAAGTGAGTTATTTAATCAATCGCTCAAAAATGTTTTTTTTTTATTTAATGTATTCTAATTAAAAATGAATAATGATAGGGCAAAGGAAAGTTTTTTTGTTTTATGGATTGATAAATTTTAGATTTATAAAACTGTCAAAAATATTGCTTTTAGCAGCTTTATTTTAAATTTGATGATAAATTGCGAATCTCTTGTGAACTAATACAGATAAAGAAATCTTGGCAATTTTGAGTTATTACTGAAAAGTAGGCAGAAGTACTTAGATCGAACTGCGCAAAACTTGTATGAAACTTTAGGAATGGTCCAACAAATATTCAAGACCGTTCATCGTTGACCAAGAGGCCCTTCGCCAAAAAATTGAGGTGCCTTCTAGTACGCGACAACTGACACAGATGCATGAACCTTTGCTCAAAAACTAGGGAAGGTAAACAGACAGTGCAGAGAAGTGTCTCGTGAATTGACTACAGAACAATCACAGCGACAAGGATTTCCATTATCGACGAATTGTAACGTGTGACGAAATGCCTCTCTATCTTTGTAATCCCAATAAATCAAGTTAGTGGTCAAGCGCATGCAATGCTATGTGTTTGGTGGTGCTCACTATTGTTTTGTAATTGTACTTTACTTTTGCAGCTTTTCTTATTCAGTTCTTTTCTGTTTTAACACACACCTTATTTTATAATGAAAAGTGGCATATAGCTACATTTTGAGATCAATCTATTCGGTGTATGTTTTAAATGTCTTAAAGCAAAATCGATGTTTAGGGCTAAGTATTAAAGGAGATTTTTTTAACTTCGTCTTGCGTTTGAAGAACCTCTTCTCAGTTGGACCATTCCGTATAGCTCTTCTATATCTCTATATCGACAGGTGTCTTTTAGTAGCTTATCCTAGCAGATATCTGTAACATATACTTCTTTTACTTACATATGTATGTCAGAGGGCAACATAAAGATATAATAGTTGTATAAATATTTACGGTTACTGTACTTAACTTTACCTATACAACATAATCCAAAACCTACTCGGTTAATCAACTATGCTCATTATTATTAAAACAATAGCTAATGCTGGGGGGGAAAGTGTAAAACTAAAAATTGCTGTTCTAGGCGAACCACCAGGGTCCGGTTAGTTCGCCGTATCCGTCACACCTACGTTGGAGGTGATAAATTATTAGTATGTGTAGTTTCCTCATTGATTATATTAGCGCAAATAGCAAGCAGTCGTGCTGCGTTGCGACAATATTACCTATCCCCCAATTCGCAGATACTCATTTTAGAATTGTTTCAACATCCATGGGCGGATAATAAGCCGGTCTGCTGTAATTATATTTAGCAATAAATTTATTTGGCACTTGTATGGAAATAAATTCGTTATTGGGCTGAAAGTCTTGTCTTGTTCTACGAATGTACGTGCCTTATTCAAGCTATCTTGGCAAAAAGGCCTTGGCATAAGCTTAGATGTAATAATTGTAAGCTTTAGATCACCACCAAATGACGACTAAACCCATTTATAGTCTTTGGACATGGTGTTGAATGATGTCTTTGGGTATCACCTGATCATGACTACATTGGTCATGGGATTAATTTACTCATGATTAGACGGGTGCGGTGTGATTACTTCTATGATGGTTCTAGTCACGAGTGCATTCGTCAACGGAGATGATCACGACTGTTGCAATTATGACTACCGCCTTGAGATTAGGTCATTCATGATTAGATCGGTGTGATTACCTTTTAGTAATGGCTATAATGGTCAACCAAAATAATCACGACTATCATAACCAAATCAATCGCTCAAAAAAGTGTCACAAAATAGTCCACCAACTCCTATCTCTGACTACTGGCCACCCAGCCGTTACATTTAAATTACGTTTGGTTCAAATTACTTTGCAATTATCTTTTTGTTGACCATTCTGGACTCTAATGACTATATTGAGGTGTTTATTTCATTAACACTTCCAAATGTGGTATTATAAAGTGCCATTCTTTTCCATTTACAACAACTTCGTAGCAACTTCAGACAGATTTCGTAGCTGCGGAAGAAGGGCAATTTTAGCAGGATGAATAATGTCTTTCTGATTTCCCTTACCATAACGCCTTAATTGACGCTATTCTCTTTGTCGTCCTTTCTTGAATAATTTTCGAATAAACGAATGCATCTCCACGAAAGGCATCCGGCTCTCGGAATTCCTGTTAATCTTGCGTTAATTCCCGCGACGAGGTAGATAGAACCTAGTAGAAGCCAGTTGACACAATATTTAACGTCGTACTCGCAGTCCGGAAAGTATCTACCCGGGGAACTACATATAATATGATTACGTAAAGTGGTATATAATTAGCAGCTGCGGGATGGTACAGATCAGACGATGGAAGAAGATGAAGGATTAGGAGGAGTAGGAGAAGGCATCGTGCAGTGTGACGGCGGTGCCTCCGCTCGCTACGGCTAGAGAGTTAGCAATAAAACATCTCTAATCTAGGAGTTGCACGAAATTTCAGGGAATACATACAGTATTGATCAACCTCCTCCTCGAGCTAAAGGAGATTACAAGTTTTCCCACTACAACCCCCGTTTCCACTGCCTTTCCCCCTGGTTCTGCCGTTCCATTACAACTTAATATTCGGGCAACTTAATAATAATGGGCTAACTGCCGTTTTATTTCTGTTCTAAACCGACTGGATTCGCAGATTTTACTCATTTAATTTTGCCGCCTGTTTTTTTACCCGTTTTCTTCATTTTGGGTAGCGTCATTGTCGCTCATGATGTCTACCAAAATATATTGTCGTCCATAAGTTGAATTGTTTCAGCGAAAGAATTCATTAGAAGACATGTTCCAACAGAAAATTAGAGAATTGTTATAATAAAAGGAAAAGATCTGCAAACTGGCGTATGTTCCTAAATATAGGAAGGATAAGGGAAACACTGAGAGGGAGAAGCAACTAAGTAAGTGCTAATATCAGCTGATATTCAGAGAGAAACCATTTCAAGTATATAACAGGAATTGGAAAACATATTCCTTTTCCTTTACTTTCCTATAATTCCTTTCCTATTCCTAAAATGTTTTAAGCTTGTATCATCTAGCCTGCATTCTGACACCAGAGACGTGATCGCATCTACGGAGTCCGAACGCAAATCTGATACAGCTATTTTGAATGACCCGCTTCCCTTTTTCTATCTCTAAGAGTTAAAGCAGGAGCATACACGCTACCACAATAACAGATTTTACCCGATTCTGCACTGACCGAGTACAAGCTGGAAACCGGCCACCAAATTTAATTTAAGGATACGAAACTTCTGTCCCGTAAACCATACTATTATGCCAGAAAAATCCGAGAAGCTATCGAAATCTGCAAACATTCCAACAATCTAAACAGAGACTACGTTTACCCGCTACATTCTCAGTGAAATCCCTCTTGTCCATATACGCCGATGAGAACCCGTCTCGGCCGCCCCGTCCACCTACCCGACCCTATAAAGGCCGGACGCCGAGCAATCACGGTCATTCTTCGTACAGCAGCGACGCAACATCAAAACTCTCCAAAACCAAATACACTGTAATATATAAGAATTACAGATTTCTAAATCAGTTTATTAAATTTTACGAACGGTATAGTCGGAAGTGTCCCCTGGACACTCTTTTAGCAATTTAAAATACGGCGAACAGTAAAATAATAACATTTTACGAGGATTAATCTGGAAGACGAAAACTATAAATTTTGACGTTACGCGAACTCTATATGGTAACGCGTCATGCACTTAAAAACCCGTATTTGTTTGTATAACAAAACTTGATGTTACCCCAGTGTTGAAATATAATTTGCACACTAACACTTAGATTCGCTTGGAAAATATAATTCTAACCAGATACAGTTTGCCCAAACCTATGCCCGCCACAGGCCGCCTATGCACCCGCGTGCAAAAACGATGAACAATAATAATTCTGTACTGATTAGCGCTGTAGTTACCGCTTCCCTGAATATGGCACCCATGTGTGGTGCACTCCCTGCATGTCGGCGGGCCTGCCTATGCCAATACATTTTCTTTTAAAGATGATAACGCCTCCTAATACTCAAATGGTCGAAACCACAAGAACAATTTTAACTGTATTGTAATGAATGTAAGCTATCGTTTGTAAATTTGATTAATTATAGTTTTTTACTGTTTTTTTTCGATCGTTTTCTTTATAAGTGCGCTATTTGCATATGCAGACTTACAATTCCTTAAGGCGATAGGTGAATCCCCCGTGACAATAATACTTCGAGCGTACACCACGCACGCACAATTCACGGAATATTTTTTTACAGATGACGTTTCATACTTGGTTTACACGGTTTTCATATAGTCTTGTCTCTAAATCTCTTTGAATCGCTTTCGAACAGTGTCAAACGTTATATATAATAGTACAAGAACGAGGTAATTGCCGGACTATATCTTTCCATTTTAGCGAGCAAAATACAGTTTCGTACTCGATTTTACCTAAAATAATAGAAATATCGTTATCAAAATGCAATTGATCGTTCGAAATACGTACGGCTGCGATCGTTGTTAACGACACATGTTGACGCGTAAAATTTGAATAGATGGGCTACGGATTCTTGGAAAGTGGCGGCTTAATTTCGTGATATACGTCGTATTCTCGCTAGGAATGCGGATTTTCTATCATTCTTCGCTTCTGAAACGCGGCGAAAATAATATTATATTCTATTAATCTGTGTGGACGTTTGCCATATTGTATCATATTACTCTGGCTATAAATTATCGCTTATAAAAGCACAGACTTCAAACAAAGCGGTGCCTGGACCAAAACGATGAGAATCGCCTCAAAAAAGCGTTAATCTTCCTTTGGACTGCAATTTTGGTACAATATTCCTCATATCGAACGTATTTTCGACCCGTCTTTTTGTTATCTTTGAAATTCCAAATATAGAATTAAAAGTTGTCCGGTGCGGTAATACCCGGGTCGTATATAAGGCAGCCGTTTTTCGCCGCAAGAACGCGAAAAATTCGCTTTGTCTCTCGCAGATTTTGGGGTTTCATCTGACAGCTCCCACGCGCCCAGTCCTTTATATTACCGAACGCTTGTTAATACACTCGCGCTCTCTCCGAACGAACGGAATTACTTCTATCAGTTGGCAAAAGTAGCCGGCTTTCCAATCGCGTCGATCGATCGCCCCGATCTGACCCTACATTTTTTACAATTTGTTTGCTTGTTTTGTGCCCTCTTTTATTTTCCCCATGCCCATTGCGGACCACCTTTCTAACCAAGGACGTCGATAGATACGTGTAGGTGGAGACCTCAATTATTATTCTAATGAGATGAAAACCTAAACCCCAAGGGTTTGAGAAGGAACAGTTATGAAGTTATATAAAGGGATACCAGACCCAATTTGCCCGACCTACCACATTTTATTTAAAAATGCGGACGGTACCATAACACCATCCAGTGCTCAAATGGTTGTTCTTTCGATAGCGACCAATCGCATTTATTTAATTATGCACCTAAACCTGTATTTAAGCAATGTGTGTTACTTAATAACCTGATCAGTGGTTGTTTTGTATACAATTCTGTAAAACTAAGTTATAGTAGACAACGTCTATAAACATCTATAAGACGATTTATTTACGTTTCCAACGATTTTAGGTTTTAAAAGAAATATTTCTGACGAAGACGAAGAGGAACAGATAGTATTATGGAGACTAGTACAAAAATTAGCAAACCACACTGTATAATGTGATCAATCGCAATTTGATGCATATCCGCTAGAAATGCGCAGTAACGGATCTTTTTGGCAGAAATATGTAAATATTCGGTTACGTCATGTAACTAAAATTAAATATTAATATATATTGCATGAATTCAGTCTATTCTTAACAAATAGAACACTTTGTAGTATGGCTGCTGCAATGCTTTATTATTAGTTAACTGGTTCTAACTCTTAGGCTACATTGTGTGCGTTAGTTGTAGATACACGATATTCCTGGAAGCGAATGAAGTTTACTCATCTCATTTTAGTGCAATAGTAGTAGTTGTAGCTGTAGTGGAAGTTCTTCTATCGATATCCAAGGTCCTCTTATCGTGTTGGTCATCAATTTGAAATCGGACCAAATAAACTTAAGTTCTCTTATTTCGGAACGGACACTGCCGATAGATTGGGTGCATTCCATCGAATTAGATGGACTGGGTTCATTCAAACGGAAACCGAGTGACCCTCTTCTTTCCCAATAGGATTCCCAATGCAATCGTAGGCTGCGTCCCAACGACGACGTGGGAGAACAAAAAAGGGATAATAAAAAAAACTTTATTTGGACGTACGTCAATTTGCGTGTTCAATCGCTCGTAAATTCGTAACGAAGTGTAGTGTATCTCGGAAGAATTTATTTCAATGTAAGAAGCCTCTTTTGACTGAAAATGAGGCGAACTCCGCTTTTTTAAATTTGATAGAAATTTATTTCACCTAGTAGTTCTTTGAAGTAGTGTACTATAAAGTTTGTTTCATCAAGCAATAGCAAAAATACTCACGATCTTTTTGCAATTTACAATAAAACTAACCACATCCTAGATAATTCTTCGTTTATCTAAAATTAATTCGTCAACAGTAGTAGCTTCTCTGCGCATGAATTTGGTTATATTTTGCATTATTGTCTTTCATGAATGTATTTTGTTTTACATTGCAGTGAGACTCCAAAGTGTTTCTTTTAATCTTCTTATAAGGAAGTACGTCCAAATTAAATAGTTTGAAAAAGAAACAAATTTGGGGAAATTGTAATCAAACTGTATACCAGAATTTCATCTTTGTACAGGCTGTTTTGTAGATAGGAACTGTTTCTGGCTGGAAAGAAATATAAGGAAACTCAGAAACACCCCATACCACAAACATTTCTAAGCTAAGCTATTATCTTCAGCAGCAATACTAAACTGTTCAGTATTGCTGCTGAAGATGATAGCTTAGCTATCGAAACGTGCGTATAGGTTCAGTGAAGTGTTGGTGTGGGGTAATAGTGAAGTGTCTCAGTTTTCGATATTTTGACATTTGATCTCCCACAAGAACAAAATCTAACGAGCTACAAGCTGATTAAACAAATACAAAACAGGGATCGCGTTGGTTTGGATCCTGTAAAATATGCCAGCAAAATGCTAACACTTTTTCAATACATTGTTTCCACAACTATAACACATATCAGTTACTTTCTGATATATTGTCAACTCTGCTTTACTTATTCTCTGAGTTAAACTTTCACATGTTCAATAATGATAGCAAAGACTGTGGCGTAATGTGGTAAACAACATATAAGTATCGGCAACCTCCGCACCACACAGGTGTAATTAATTATATAATAATTAATTAAACTTGTGTGGACGTTGACGTTGCCGATACTTATGTGTTGTTGACTTTCATATGTTGTTTACTGCTTGCATTTACATTATTTTGTAATATTGCCTATTAGTGGACATTATTTTGTACTTTTCGTCTGTTGGTGACTCAGATTTTTATAAATAATTAAACATTTTCATAATTAAGTAAACAGCAAATCAAATACATCTAGCGAACAAACATGAAATGATGTAATGGATATAGATCTACAGCGTATTTCAGTCTTCTGGAATTATAGAATTGTATAAATGGTAGGAGGCCAGAATTTTCAGATAACGTAATGGATACTATAAAGTACCTTCCAAAGGCATTTGCAAATATACAAGATGATCGATAACTATCGAAGCAGGCACCTACATCTAGAAATAAATCAGCATACATGGATTTCATACATATCATACACAAAATACATTTTTGCGTTTTACAAAACTAAATTGCATACTTGAACCTATCCAGATTATTAGAATGTACACGAAATATCTGCTCAGTATTCAATATCAAACTTTATCAAATAGAGAGAAAGAAACATATTTTTTTTTAATAACAAAATTTATTTTTTCCGGTATACACCGGATAAGAAATTTGTTTTTCTAAGGTGTAATCTATATTCAAAGTAACGGTATTTATAAAGATAGTCATGGCAGGCATTTTTATATTGCACTCACCTGGCTTCTGGTGTTAGTAGTGTTTAGTTAACATGACAACAATAAACAAAACATATTGAAATTGCTGCTCTTAACTGCAAATTTAAAATTTTAGGTCTAAGTACCTACCTACGAAATGAATTATTTAAAGAAGGAATGAACATGGATAATTTATGTATGAAATTAATAATAACCTACCTATTCCGGAGTGTAACACTTAGTGTGCTAAGAATAATGCTTTTAGAAACAATTGCGTAAATGTATCGGTATGGAAGAAAGTGCTTTCAAGTGTTCACTGTAGAAAGCTAAATAGGTAGATAGTTACTCATCAGTAGAGATGACCAAGGTAGGGGAAATTATTACTTTTTTGCAACGACTAGACAGACTCGTGTTTATTCGTCTAATAAGAGGTGGTGCCTACTGCTTTCCCCGAATGTCGAGAGTCGCTGCAAAATTCTCTTACCGTGTTCATCTCCACTCATTAGTATAACGAAAAGTACAACGTGTCTAGGTTATTAAGTTTTTTCGTAGTGTATTTCAATAACTTCTGTTTTGTGTGGTCTTATTTTGAGATTTGTTGTTTTGATTTTAAATATATACGTATTTATATTTACATTTCTTATTAGGATCGATATGAACTTTTATTGAAATTTGCGTCCCTTATACTTTCCTGCTGAAAATATGCAATTCCCTTCTTTTATTTCTGCATTAGTAGAGTTCGTATTTCCAGTAGAGTTAATTTAACATATGTTTTCGGTTGTGGACACGATCGTGGTTACGATAACGCAGCTTATATATTTGGCTAGCTAAAATACAGTATTTCATTTACTTTCTCTTAGTACATAAATTATATCTATTGCCTAACTCTTCTTTATTTGAACTCAAAATGTTGAATCAATTGTGTAAAAAGATCAATGCCAGCATCTTTTGTTTACTGGTCATGGTAACCAAACAATACTAACATCAGAAAACACTTAAATGCAATCCCCAAATTCACTTTCAATGTGCATATGCATCTTTGTACAAAAAAGTTGGAGATACACAACGGATACAGAAAAAATATTCTGGGCTATTAAAAAAAATGGCGTTTATGAAAAAATATCTAAATTTAGACAATTGATACTCCATGAGATCTATTACGCCATTAGAAAGCGTTGGCTTCTTATTATTTACAAAACGAGTAGTATTTTATATTTCCAGAAGATCCAGTTTGTATGTGTATTACATATATATATATATATATATATATATATATATATATATA
>LR736931.1:222661-297891 GCA_902654985.2 Oryctes borbonicus
ATTATTTTTTGGTTATTGTTTCTAGGCATTTTCTGATGTGTTCTGTTCTAACAAAACATATTTCAGAATAGATAAAGAAGATCCATATGATGAGCTAATTAAAAATAATAACAATTTTGAATAAAAATAATAGAAACTTCCAAGTAATCCGATTAGGTTTCATAATTAGATAAAAGATATCTAAATATTTCGATCCAAAGAATAAACTTTCAGTTATGTGCGACGATACTATTTAATAAGCAAGTACAGTAGAACACAATATCTCGAGGCTACTCGTCATCTTTTTCACCTTATTATGTAAATGATCAGTGGTACAGTATATTATTTCTAAAGTTCACCACTTTCCGTGCTTTTCACGAAATTAGCAGAGATTATAGAGACTCCTGTTTTGTCGACAACTTTCACTAGCGTAATATACCAACCCATCTCAAAATCTTTCTTTAAACAATGTATTTTATATGTTGTTAGTTCTATACATATAAAATACATATTCATAAGTTTTTATTAATTTTCTTTCCGTCTTGTAAATTTAATCTAATTGAAGTCATACTTAGTAGTATCACTTCTAAAACATCCTGTTGTTATTCTTTATCTCCATTCGAAGATGATTCACGTTGTTAATTTAGTTCTTGTAAATGATCTGCAAACATTTTCATTAAGGAATTTTCCCAGCATCTTTGGACTTTAATATTTGCCAAATATATCCACCTGGTTATGACTATTACACATTTACGTAATAGTCATAACTAGGTGGATATATAGGTAGTTTTTTTCTAAAGGCCAAGTAATTAAAGAAATGTTCAACACCAAAAAGTTAAATTCAAATATGCATTCGTTATCTTATACATCTCCTGAATGACGGTTAAATAATGCCGATTTCGGTTTAAATATTGGTTACGTCTGCTCGATAAAATATTTACTTTATTACGTAAGACACCATTAAACAGCAATGCACACTTTGCCGCGCGCACACCTTTTTCTCTCTCACTGCACTTACTGAGACAAAGAACATTAATTGCAACGGCGGCAAACGTACTATGTAGTACGTACCCATAAGAAACACACATGTATAAGGATAGGTAAATAAATGATCTACATGAATCACAGACAGTAACGTAGAATTAAAAAAACTTCAGATTGGATACGTGTATTAAATTTCAAGAAACCCTTCGATGTGACACCTCTATTCGATTACTAATCGTTAACTTTTTAATATTAGTTTGGACTTTTTCTATATTCCGCAGAAATGGTCGCTGACATGTATGGAAACGGTCAGATATTTCTTAAAGTACAGAAAGCAGTGAAAAAAGTTTTAAATTAAATCTTTCCAGATTAGAACAATATATATACAAACTGAAATCAATATGACAATATAGCAAACGTATTCTATTCAGTGGAACACACTGCAAAGGAAAATTCTGAACCGTGCATGAAATTCTGACCACATTTCCTATCTCGCATGCCCTATGTCTCTCTGCGAATAGAATCAATTTAATTACAAAGTTACGTGCGATATTTACAGTAAGGAATCTTTGGTGAAATTTATATATTAATTTGCATGAATAGAGATTATTCATACCAGTAATAAGTAATGACGTATAACCATATTACTATATTAAATTATTTCAATACCCATACAGATATGTGTGTATATCAATAAAAACTCTGAGCAGGATGATCACCAAGTGGCATGCTTTTCAAATTTCTGTATTACGAGTGATCCCAGTTTCCATACGAGCTGAACTAATAGTATGCAATTTACTGTATGAAGCTTTTTTATATGATTATGATTCATTGGCAATCTAAAAAATAGTTTATTGTAATTAGCATAACGTCTTCAAAGTCTTCTTCTTGTGTATTACAAAATAGTCACTATTGTATCACCGTAGCAGTGACAAAAACGAGTACATACAGTTTGATATCTTTAGGTAATATTTATATTAATTAAAATCAATTTCCCATTGTATTCAGAATTATTTCATCCAATGTACTTAAAAAGGTGTTTCTAATAAATTTTAGTTATGATTCAACTTGGACAATATCCAGATTCTAGAAAATCTATAACATTTTCGGTAAAAAATCAATTTGAGGTAAACACGTCAAATACACTGATGTACAAAGAAACAACTTCATACGCAGTGCAATCGTAAAAGGCCGTATTGTCACCACTTTCCTAGGTGTGTAAGTCAATATTTACTTCTCAATCACCATCACCATAAAATTGATTGTAATTTTGTGAAAATTGGCAGTAAATGCAAATATGTATTGATATCGACGCCCTGGAAAGCGGGCACATTGAAAAATATTATAGAAGCAAAGGTAATAAAGGTTTCTTCTTAAAGACAATTGTTTTTTTTTTTGCATTTTGGTGTTTCAATCGTCTTTCCAGTTGCATATTTCTAGTATTATTTATCCGCAAGAGTCACTTTCCTTCACATTTTCAAGCATTACGATTTTCAAAATGACCTTCTTATTTATTTTTTTTTATAAGTGGTATTAAAAAGATTTTCTTCCTGTAAAAGAAAAGCAATAGGTTGCCTTCAGAAGGCAACCGTTGGTTGTTATCCAAACAACTGAAGATGTATTTTTTTACAGAAAGTAGGAAACTTATTGTCGACTAACTTTTATATTTTTTCCAGCTGGTAGCATTTTAGTAGTTATAAGCAGCGTTCATTTTTGCCAGGTAATGACCGCATTTATGTCCGTATGCGTACTGAATTCTAGATTTCCTAGATTTTAGGATCCCTGGTTATAGAATATTCATTTCCCCAAACTGTGTCTGAGGATACGGTATATATAGATTTTCGGTTCAAAAAACAGCACTTTCATTTTATACAACGAAAAATAAATTGAACTGGACCTTAATTTGAAATCTTTTAATACTGTTACACTCCTTTTTTTAATTCGGTTCGTACATTTTTCAGTAAATCTTAACTCGACTGTATTTGATGTAAGCTCTAAATCTATTTGCTTTTAAGTATGCACAGCCCATACAGGTCAACATTTCTTTATCTAAACGAGCAATGGTCGACTGTAAGCGTCTCACTTAACTATCTTTATCTAGCATTTCAAAAAATATTGGAAACACTTTATTAACCAAGCTTATTTACACTCATATTTCCTTCTTTTCAGTACATATTTTTTTTGTAATAATGTGTGACCTAGCTCTAGTATACGTGCTTTGGTTTCCTCAAAGAAGAAAAACTGCGAATGCGTTATGTGTTGAGGTCAGAAATGCTCATCGTGAGCGTTTCTGACCTCACTCAATGAAACTAAAGCTTTTGTCAATAATGAAATTAAGAGAGTTAGAAAATTAAAAGATATCCCGAGGACTGTACGAAATGTATTTCATATATAATTTATAGATGCTTACAACTTTATAGATAACTATTTTGGATAAACCGAACAGTTATATCCACGCTACTTTTGACAATATTTTATACATATTTGGCTTTTTATTATATTTCATACACTGCTTTACATAACGCATACACGCAAATGCGAATGTCGGCGCCACACAAGTGTCAATTCTGTCATTGATACAGTACTTGTACAATGAAATTAAACTGTACATATTTCTGCAGTGAATTACACATGTGATGATTTACAATTAACGGTTTTATTTTTTTATCTTTTTTTAATTATTCATTTATCATCGAAACATTTTGTATATTTTATATTTTCCTACTAATACATCCAAGACTACATGAATAATGGGGAACTTTACTTTTATCATTTTTATACTTTGGCTGTAGTTACTTATTCATTACGTAGAAACTACTGATGCTGTAGCGTCCTTCATGATAGCTAACGAACCCCGGGGTAAGAAACGCTTATTTACAATTTCCTATGATTTAGTACATACCGTTGACAATTAACTCAAATTTTAATCGTATTTACCACATGTAACTTACATACAATGAGGTGGGCCGTTTTCTGCTGAAATGTCTAATTATATTTAAGTTATTGCAACTTTATATATGTAATTTAGTAGTATTATCCGTAGGTTGGAGTACTTTCAATCATTGTTCCGTGGTTTAAACACTACGATTACACGTCAACGGTATATATTGTGTAACGAACCGCTAGTCGTTACAGATTCAAAGAACTTTTACTGAAAGAAAGAGACAATTTATTATTAAGATAATAACTTTGTATTCATTCTGTGAATCATTTTTGCAAATGTTTAATTAAATGTATTTATTTTCACGTGAACAAACTTTTGGACGACCCTATGTACTTCTTCTAGATGAAGGTGCGTACGTGCATAATCTTTCAATTCATATTCTCGACTTGTGTTTTTTGCACCGTACGTCATCCAAAAGAAGTCTCCGCGTCATCGCCCGGAATGGTATATAAACCGCTCGAAAATCCTATTCGATAGGAGTCTACTTCTGCCCTCTCCGTATCGCTGTTGGTGCTAGACACTGGCCTAGGCGGAACCTTCTCCGTATCGCTGTCGGTGCAAGACACTGGCGTTGGCGGAGCCCTCCCACCGTATCGCTGTCGGCGCTACACGCTGGCCTAGGCGGACACCCTCTCTATCGCTGTCTGCGCTAGACGCTGGCCTTGACGGGACAATCTCCGTATCGCTGTCGGTGCTAGACACTGACCTAGGCGGAGCCCTCCCTCCGTATCGCTGCCGGCGCAAGACGCTGACCTAGACGGAAGTCTTCTCCGTATAGCTGTCGGTGCTAGACATTGGCCTAGGCGGAACCCTCTCCGCATCGCTGTCGGTGCTAGACACTGGCCTAGGCAGAGCCCTCCCCGTAACCGTGTTATTCTTTTCTTTGCAGCGTTAAATTAATTCTTGTTTAATTCACGTTAAAGTCCGTAAGTTTGTTCACCGTTATTATCAATCTGTACTTTGCGAATTTTCCGTTTACTGCTTAGATTGATAACCGATTTTTATTATTTATTTTTACACGTTGAATATTAAAATACTGTTTCTAATTTATATATCTTTTGTACGTAAAAATGTATCCCAATTCCGTTTGATTTCATTTCTCGTTCAAGTTCCTTACTTGTTTTGTATATAAGATTGTCACAGACTTTAAAGATTGAATTCCGTTTGATTTATTTCTCTGAAATTATTTGTTTATTTTCTTTTGTAAATAAAACAATTAGTTTTCCTAAGTGTACTTACCTCTTTTATTTCCCACGAACCTTGGACATAATTGCTACCCAAAGGTTGATTTGTTAATGAACGCCAAGCATCACGATAAACTACTCACTTTAATTTATTAATCAGCAAAGTTAATTTAACACTCCACGAGGTAATTACCATATAAGTAACATATGACAGTTAGAACATACCGTAACTTGTAAGCATATTAAGTACCGGCGTCACTTATTGATGAGAGACGCAGCTGCAAAGAATAAGCAAATACCGACCGCACAGATATCTTCTCGTTATCATAAACTTTGTCAAAGGTAGTAAAAGGCAAAATAAGGGTAAATTACTTTATTTGTAGACAAGCTACTAATTTGCTAAAATTAATTAACCTTAATTTTCCGTATTTTCATGAAACCAAAATTTACCAGAACCCATACCCGAATTTCCGAGTTTGTGAGGAGGAGTAAAAACACACTCGCCGAATTAATGCGTTACAATTGGAACATATTATTATTCATTCTGCTAGTTCCCTTAGTAACACTTTGGTAATTCGCTGTTATTTATTTCAAATACACGAAACAGTTCCCTTCATAATAACTACAAATAAACGCAAACTGTCTTTAAAATCCATATATCTTTTAAATCTACAGGAGCGAGATTTTTAATTTTTGTATTATATTACTTTTGTTAATTTTGGATTTTTATAATAAACTTAGGAATCGCCAAGTCACCGTTCTTAACTTACAATTTCACTATTGTATGTCCTGCTTTAACTGAATACACATATATATGTGCTACTACAGTAGTACTAGTTTCACCGCATGATGTCGAGGATAAGGTTTTTATAGCAGAAAGCGCATCGCTTTCTGCATATTGTGTCCATTGAACATTCACGTTTAAGCTAAACTTCAAATGTAAATAGTTTAGAACAATAAACGCAATAATCAAGCCTTTACAATTAATTATTTCATGTCCTATATAGAATTAGAGTACAGTAGTGCTTTGTCAGATACTTTTACAGGCGCCATTTGGTAATGTTTGTACATTTTTACACATTGTCGGCTTACTACTGTAACAGTGACAAAGCCTATTTTTCAGTTATAAGGTTTTTTCTTTGTGACTAAATTATAGTCAACTGGAATTCATAATTTTTTGATTAACAAAAAAAATTTTATATAAGTAGTTTGGTAATTTTTGCAGCAACTTGCGAATATATTAGCAAAATATTTATTACACATACCTATTATTTATGAATGTAAAACACATACATAACAATTACTTCCTCGAACGCAATGCTACATATAATCATATCAAACGCTTGGTCAAGTTCTTCAACCATAAGAATATTTGTATTATTTATATTCCAATTCGTCATCTACAAGCTAGTCTAAGTTAACGTAGCGTTCGTACATTACTACGGTATCTTCGCATCTGTGACAAAGACGATCACATAGATTGGCCTCACGACATTCCACAAATCGAAAGGGTCATCAAAGAGATTCCACACTCGCAGACAAAGGTCTCTCCATCTTCTTTTTATATTGGTACAAACTACTAGACCGTGGAATACTAATCCTGAGCGATTAGATATCTCCTTAATTCTCTCAACACAGTAACAGTTGCTAAAATACAAAGTGATTATTTAAAACGACAATGTAACGGAAAGATAGCCAAACTCATTTCAGTGTCAGTGGTTTAGTCGTTATATGAGCCCTGGGCACTGCAGGTAGAAGACCGAATAAAGAACCTTTCTAGCATTCAAAGGTTCACATGTAATCCCGAAAAACCAGAATATTGTAAGAGATATTTTCACAGTAGAAGATTTATGTCCTTACAATTGCTCTTAAAATAATCCCGTTTCTAATGCTTATACGTTTAAAATTAACGTTCTTGTATTCATTTGAGTTAAACATTAGTAGTAGATATTTCCTAACTAAAAGCAAATAGAATTAATTAAAAAACATAGTCTTCACATTCCCTTCTTCTTTCATACCTTCATAAAAACATGTTTCATAGCCGCAGAATGTTTTCTGGCAGGCCCAGCATCGAGATTAGCTGTAATTAGCGCCACACATACATCACGCTTAGTGATTTTAGTTCGTCCACCCGTCCAAAGTAAAGGTTCCTCTAGTGACCGTAAGTTCACTTTTTAGTGCAGTAAGTCTTTTTCTGGCCTATTATCTTTCGAGCGTGGGAGTAAGGGGGCACTTTTAAGTCCAGTCAACAACCGTAGTGATGAAATAAGACAACAACTTTTTAGTATTCCAACTTCTCATCCCCCACAACATTCAATTTAATGTAAAACTCTTTCTAAAACAATGTTCATTGTAACACTAGACATATCTCAATGTAAATTTGTTAATTAATTATTGCTCGATTCATAATCATAAAAAATAAAGTTTCACGTTGTACAGTTGTGTGTGGCGCAAAACGCCACCAGAAAGCATAGAATCTACGATACATTGCGTCCCTGCATCGCTTGCACAATGCTACATCTAAAATTAATAATTTCCGTTTGGGTCTCGGCATTAATGTATTTTTGGAAAATAAAATTTGTGATTTTAAGTTTATTTGTCAACGAGATAACTTGTGGTGGTTACAATTCCAATTGAAAGCTGTTTAATTTCCCACGACACTCCTAATTTCTACGAACCCTAAATTTATCTACTCTCATAATGACTGTTTTTCATTTTGGTGCGTACTTTTTATTCCATACGGTCTATACAATCTAAACATCTCTTCTACCTCAGCAATTAAGGCTTAATAAGAAACAATTTTAACCGTTTTCCATTTCCGCTTGTCGTACGTTATATTTGAAACTTCTTCGTAGTGGTTTTCTTATTATACAGCATCTCTTTGTCTTATCTACTTCCCCCCATCCTCCTTTCATTTAACTTTGCGTTTTGCATTTATTTTAGAAACATTTTAAGAAAGGATCACAACTAGCGTCCTCTTTAAGAACCTCGTATTTTTATGAAACTGTTCAGTTTTGATTTATATGAGTTGTCTTGCTATGACGACTATAATTTTTTGCAAATAGTTTATTTAAGTTGCTTGAGTTTTACTTTACCTACAATAAATAGCAATAACAACTGACGCTTTCAGCATTCAGATTTAGCAATCTGGAAATTGTCAGGAATACATTGTTTAGGAGCGAGCAGTTCAGATCAATGTAGCGCCACGGGAAATAATCTGGCGCCTTTTCTTAACCAACTTTGAATAACGCCACAGACAGATTATCAAAACCTTTATTGTTGCATATCGTAATACTTCTTATGTGAAAGTATAATCCAAGTAATTCAATTGCCGATATCCCTTAAGATTAGTTAACAAAAAATAAAAATCGGGCTATCTTCCTTAAAATAGTAATTTTATACATATATGTTGTTCGGTAGCATTATAATTTAAGTCATCGTTGTCACTCTTTGTGTGACTTCTTCTATTGTAATGTAGAAGAAACTATCCCTGGAATGGAAAACTACAGCAGAAACAGTTACATGGAGAATCCCGAGGTGTCTCTTGAGCAGATGTTGAGTATCATTTTTCTTGTTTAAGTTCGGCGCCACTGAAAATTGGGTCAGAGTTTCAAATAAAACAAAAGTATGTGCACATATGAAGACTTCTTAAATGCAACGCTTATACGTACCTATTTTTAGACCGTGTATTCTCTCATTTTCGTCACGTTTTACATTGTTAAAAATGTTGGCGTACAGTGCAGAAAATGTATAGGTTAAACATTGTTTTAATATGTCGCTTTTTGATTATTGCAGTTCCGGTGCATTGAACATAGGCATACACAGCACCATACATGTTATATACGTCTATATGCTGAGAAAATTTTATTTTGAATCAACTATTTGCGTTGGTTTACAGTTTATTTAATTACCTGCAGGGTAAACTGATTATAACGAAAATGGTTCGGACGCTGTTATATCGTTTAGACTTTAAATTGCAAATATTTTCAATATATTCCTCAATAAATTAACAAAATTAGATTAAACACAAGTTGACATGCTCATTACCACATCATTTATTTAACCGTTATTAAGTTAGTTATTTAAAAAAATAGAAATAGCTTTATGACAATTTAGATAAACTGAAATTACGCAGGACTTTCAAATATTTTACGTATTATTCGCAAACAGCAGCAATAAAATAATTTCTATAGAGTCATTATATACTTGTCTGTTAAATTATTAATAAACGGCTCGTGAAAATCACAAAAGCTTTCAAAGTTTCCATTTCTGTGAAAGTATTGGTTTTTTAGTGCAGGTTGTGTTTGCAACATTTTATATTGAAGAAGATCAATCTTTGTTCAATTTATGACACAATTCTCAAGCTCGAGGAGGTCGCTTGCGAGAATTCCTATTCGGAAACCTTCGATGTACACTCACGTAAACTATAAATACAGTTTTATGACACCTGATTGCAGGCCTACAAGATGCGTGATAAGTTTGTAGCTACTCAATGTTGTTTTTCTTTAAATGGAGTGTGCTGTATACTATTGGATATTTGGAATCCCCGTGAAATTAAATAAGGTATTATTATTCTAAATGTAAATGTTTCAGGGAGAGCCTTTTTGAAAAAGTGTATATTATTTTTTTTTTTAATTTTTGGCCAGGACAAAGAAACACTAACACGTTGGTGGTCTAGAACTATTTCCTCATTATAGCGATCGTTGAAACTAAACCATATGTCACACACCATATATCTTGTATTAGTTTCTTCTAAATTTGTGATTTATTTGGGGCGCAATTCAAGTGATAAATCACTGGTCAGAATTGATTTTGGTGCTATTCAGATATGGGATTTATTATTTAGTTTTAGACCGCTGGGACTGTCATTAAATGTGGCGCAATTCAGTATTATATAACATACTCTATTTCAAAAAAATACAACCTTGAATTGCCACGAACTTGACCACAATCAAAGGTCATAATAATAATAATAATAATAATAATAATAATAATAGTCTTTACTGTCCAACAGTTAATACCATTTACAGGACAAAATAAATACAACAAAACAAAAAAAAAAAAAACAAGATAAGGTGCTAATTAGGTTAAACAACTAGTCCAGATAGAATAAACTAAATATAAACATAGCTTAAGGATTACATTAATACCAAAAACGGTGATTAGCTAGGTGTTTAAAAAATCATTGCAGCAATCATTAAAATTTCTCGACATGTGATACACAGGCGATCCAAGTAACATGTTTGTCCGGGCTCTAGGAACACTTAACAAAGTACATGAGCGAGTGTTACGTGAAGGTACATTGAAATTAAATTGCGAGAGTAGGCATGGTGTATCGATTCTACTATTAAGTAACTTTAGCAAAAACATAGCACTATATCTCTTACGTCTATCAGAAAGTGACATAAAATCATGTTGCGACAAGAGAGTTACATAGTCAGAACCCCGCTCAGGATAAGTGCCAGATACTCTAAATGTTAAATATTTTAGAAATCTTTTTTGAACCTTCTCGATCTTAAGTTGTTGATACGTGTAATGAGGATACCAAACCAAAGAGGCATATTCCAGTTTGCTCTGAACCAAAGAGAAATAAAGAGTTTTAATTGCTAGGAGATTATTAAAGTTGCGACAAGATCTTATAACAAACCCAAGCGATCGAGAAGCTGATAAACATATTTCAGAAATATGGTCAGAAAAGTTTAGACGAGAATCAAAACGCACACCCAGATCATTCACCCCATCCCTTCTGGAGATTATTTGAGATCTAACCGTATATTGAAACAAAGCAGGATTAGTGGATTTTGTGTAGGAAACAACTGAACATTTGTTTATGTTTAAAGATATCTTGTTTAGAGTACACCACTCATCAATAATATTAATGTTGGTTTGTAAGTTAATACAATCAACAGTATTGGTAATTACGTTATAAATTTTTAAGTCATCTGCATACGCCAAAAGTTCACAATGCAGTCTGCTAAGAAGATCATTTACAAATATATTAAAAAGCAGTGGCCCAAGATTAGAACCTTGTGGCACACCAGAGGATATATTGAATGTAGCCGATGTAAATCCGTTGTAAAACACGTAACCCACTCTATTAGTGAGATAGGAAGATATGATTCTGAGGAGCGCCGGAGAAAATCCAATGGCATCTAGCTTTGTTAGAAGAAGATTATGATCTATAGTATCAAAAGCTTTAGTAAAATCAGTATAAATGACGTCAACTTGTTTGCGTTGGTCCAGTGCTGAAGAAATATACTGAGTAATGTTGAGAAGATTCGTTGTAGTTGATCGACCTGACATAAATCCATGCTGGTGAACCGACAAGTATGGTCTTACATTAACATAGATTCCATTATATAATATTTGTTCAAATACTTTTGCAAAATTTGATAATATACTTATCGGTCTATAGTCACATATGTTTTTACAGTCCCCTTTTCTCTTGAAAACAGGGAAATAATAATAAAACACTTTTGAAAAATTTCAAACGTATAATCTTCCGAGCCGCGGGAAAGTCGATTTTCGACATGCATTTAGTCGCACTAGTAGATGGGTGAAAATATTGTACAATGCATTATTGAAATAGCCTGAAGAGATATGTTTCCGCTAAAATAAATTTGTTGGCTTGTATCATATCCTACCACTGCGGCCTATATATTTGCTTTTAGCCTACAAAACTAACTTCCTTTTAAAGAAAATGGGAGATGGTACTCAAAAGCTTCCGAAATTTGAATTACGAGCGTGAACGAACGCAGTTACTATCAAACGTCGCTATGCGGAATTATGTGCACTCGTTTTGAGTTTTTGTGTCAACCAACGTCACTTTCAGTACAAACGCTCCTTATTGGATAATTGTTGTGCCTGCTTCTGTTTGTTATTTTTCAACAGCCAGTTTGAGAGAACAGTGTATTTGTGTCAAGTTCTGTTTTAAACTCGGTAAGACTGCAGCACAAACACACGAACTAATGTTATGTTTTTGTTTGTTTGCACTTAAAAAAAAATGTCTACAAATGATGACCAAAGTAATGCTAATATAGCCAATAGTGTTGATGGAATCACTCACGGCAAAAGCGATGTGATGAGAAAAAAGTACTAGTCAACGGATATGTTTCTGCCTACCAGTGTCATTAACGTTGCTCTGAATGGTGTTTCCTACCTTATACCATTAGTTTCCAAAAAACAACGATCAAATATTTCCTGATGCCACCTATTGCAAAGAGATATATAATCATACCGTCTAGAAAGTAGTTACGGAGACCGAAAATACAGATGCCAAACTATCGCCCGAGTTCTTGGACCACTTAATGCAAGACGGCGTGTGCCTGAGTACTGTGGTACCCGCACATGTAAACGATGCCTCAGGCTTATCATGATATATCAAATACACGTCAACTTTTTCACTTTTTTATAATGAATAGTAAATTCACAATGCTTATTGTTTTGTAGCGTTGTTTTTCAATAATGTAATGAAAGGAAATATTAATCTGCTAAACGCAAAAATATGCTGTTTAATTTTAGAAAAGTTATTGTAACTCACTTCACATTCAATTTCATATTCTCCTTCTAACAATTTAGAAGGAGCTCTGGTCGACCTGATATCGGTCGTGGATGCATTTAGGATTCAAATAGAAACGTACGGTGAAGTTTGCACAAGATGCTAACTGCTACCTACGGTTTGTACAAGGGAAAGATTTTACTGTTAACCCACGTACGGCTTCGATCATTTCATTCGCAAAAACAGGAATGTTAGGTGGATGGATTCTTCCAAGCTCTTTCTGCAAATAACTACATTTATCTACAGAGGCTAAATGTCTAGACATGTTGCTTAACAGGACACAATCCTGGAATCCGCATCTGGATAAACTAATTTACAAAGTCAGAGTGTCTCTATGGGCATGCCGAAAGGGTTGGTGTCTCCTTACGAATGTGCTGTGTGGCTCTATGTGGTAGCAGTTCATCCTATGACAGCGATCCTCAATAAGGATCCTGATAACGCGTCCATCCCTGCGGATGCGTTGTGTGCCGTAAGATCGTTGGCTAATTCCTTGGATGCATGTTCCTACAAGAGGAAAAATTGGATTAACAACAATTGACGCTCCTTGATTAAGGCTGAAGCAAATCCTTGCGCTGATGATTCCAAAATTCTCACGAAAATCTGTGCAGGAATCTACCGCCGCAAACTTCCAACTGGACAGAGTGTCAAATGCTGGTCGATAAACATTTTCTCTGACAACCACACTCGTAACTGACAGTAGAAATAATCTTAATGCTGTAAGTAGCAATACAAGGCTGTCCTCGTCTGGATACCAGGACACATTAGCATTGATGGCAAGAAGGTAGCCGACGTGCTTGTCAAAACAGAGGCTGAATAAAATTGATGTGATCAGAACCTCTCGTTAGCATGTAATGTATGTTACTAGCTGAATGGAGCGGGAAGTTATAGCTTCTAACTGAGTCCACGGGTCTGTCTCATGCTAAGCGTTTACGCTACTCACTAAAGGCAGTGCCAAGAAGGTTCTTGAGATTTGCAATAACCTGCCAAGTCTCTAAACTGTAATCATTACCAGCTCAGTTAAACAAACTCTTGCACAAATGGGGACTCAACAACTCAACAGGGTGTTTAGAAGGAGAATACAGCTGAATACATTGTTTGCCCCTGTCAGTGCACAATTAGATTTCCTCTGCTCGATGTAGCTTTGGCTACACCAGAGAGTCTGAGCAAAATTTCACTGAATGAATTTTCGGAAGTAGGATTATAAGGCCGCTCTACTATAAACCTTATTGGTCGGTGTGGAATAATCCGCTCATCTGACATGTACACATTCCTTTATAAGAACAATATGTTCTTTATCCAACAAAATCGCAATGGAAATGTGGCGAGTAGCAAAAAAGTTTTGTATCAACCGAATCCCTAAATGAACATATAAGTGGTAACTAATCAGATATGCTTCAAGAATATTTACTGTATAGAGAAAAATGCTTACTACAAGCACCTGAAATCCATTAAATTAGCAAATACAGTGTGAAGCTCATATTTCATGTACAATCAATATAGATATAACACGGCGCTACACTATGTAAATGTAAATAGCGGGAAAATGTATGTACATTTAAGCTCCCTTTACCAGGAGATAGTCAGTGGCAAGGCGGGACTCAATTAAACGGTTTGCGTGAGAAAAATCTAGATTTTTTTTGTTTTCATGCCATATCGATCTCGAATCACGGTACCAGGTCACGTTATGGCAGAACTCCGCTATAATCCAAACAACTTAAGAAGGAAACGGAATTCTCCGAACCTATTTCTAGACGAAATCGAACATCCTAGTGCAATTTAAATAAATATCTCAATAAAAGTTTAAATTGACGTTCCATTGTACGTATATAAACTTTTTTTCTATATCGGCACATGAGAAAGACTGAGCATGTATCGTAAAATATATATGAAAATATTAGGGTTGGCAATAAAATGTATATTGTAACGTATAGCACGTCAAACGTACGAATCCTACCGTTTTCCTGCTATACCCCAGAGATCTCGGGCTTTTCACGCAAGGAAGCAAGCCTCAACACTTCATCACGAATAATTGAATTGGGGACTAGGGTGGTATTTGACGTAAAAGATATGTCAAATTTTGTAAATTTAGATTGATATTTTTTTCATCAGTAAAGTACAGCAAAATATTAGCCCTGCAAAAATTTGTTTTTAATTCTGTTGAATATTATGTTTAAAATTTTTGCGAAAAGTGTAAACAAAGATTGCAGTTCCAAATAATCTTCCGTTGAACGATATGACATGACATGACAGGGAGTTTGGGTATTGTACAAGGTCTATTGAAAGCAAATTAGTTTCGTAGCATGACACAATGGTTGCAGAGACACATAAATGATACAGCGGTGTCCAATCTTCAACTAAGTCAAAACGTCGTAAGTCAAAAGAGTAATGGTAGTGAACTAGGGCACGCTGATAAAGATCTAAGTCTTCCACAGGTCGTTAATTCTAGTCAAAGTTTTGCAGAGTTCATTAATAAATGTTTAACGGTAAAGGTTATAATTCTATTCAGTTCTTAAAGGCTTTAAAACGCTTGGTTTCCTCCAAATCCGATGTATTTGAATTGTTAGTTATAATAAACTATCATTACTCAATGGTGAACTTCTTTGGTTTGGTATAGAAAATTTATTTGAAAACTTTCCTTTATTTGAACTTTCTTAACTAATATTGAGGTGAAAATGTAAATGAAAAGTAACATAAGGGACGATATTTTCACTGGCAGGTATGATTCATCGAGGGGTATCTCAAAAGGAAAATATTCCAGCAAAAAGTAAGAAATTACAACACCTACATGATTACCTTTAGATCAAAACGGTGAGGTTTCATTCGCTAACCATGCCAGTTTGTGTATTTTGAGTAATAGTTGACGTATATATCTTTAATTCCGCAAGTTTTCACAAAGAAAGAGTTTCCAAGTCTAACAGTAAGTGGATATATTTTATCTGATCTTATGATAGTAAGCGAACTAAATAATAACATATCTTTATTTTCAATAAAGCATACACAAATTGCTATATAACACGTATGCAACAAAAACGTCTAATACAAACATACACACTAGGTCTACATAGTAGCGCTTCGGCAAAGAAAACCATTTATGCAATTTCTTTTTCACCGGAATTTTAAACGGTGTGCTAAGATGGCATGTGTTGAGAAACAGAACTGAACCTGACAAAAAAAATGTTTGTTTCTAAATTCGAGACAATAACACCTCAAAACACTATATACTATATCTTGAGTATAAAGTGGTGGGATTTAGACTACCTGAACCGCTAAAACTCCTCTGGAGGGCTGCTAGTCGTTTCACTTTCATCAGTTGCGAGTGTGTTAAATTTGATCTAATTTCTAACATATGCTTAATCTGTTATTGAAGTGAAAAATATTTCGAAACGAAATAAGTGATAAACATTTACTATCCATACTACTAGCAATAATTACTAAAATGCTTAATTACAAAGCCAAATAGCTAATTAGTTTGAAATACTGCAGTATGTAAGTCTACTATTTAATATAAATACGCACTATAGACAAGGATCCTAGTAAGATATTATGCTTGTTACATTTCCAGGAAGTACCATACAAAGGATTTTCCATCCACTATTTCCTCGCGAAGACAGATCAATGTTGCCTTTCTGTTGCATTTGGCCTTTTGTGCTCGCTGCTATAAACATTTCCCGGAAACCTAAATTCTATTATTGTCTTGTTAGATGTTTCTTTCCTGCTAGCATTTTTCTTTCTTAAAAAATCTGCAGCGAATAAGCTTAGCCTTTTTTTATATTTGTAGCGATTCGCTACAAACAAATAGCATTTTCTGAGACTTATTTTCTTACAATTTCAAATCTAACAAACATTTTTAAAAATTCGTTTATCCTAAATCGATTTACCAAATCATCCTTTATATGTTCAGGATTTGACAGGTACGACAAGAAAGGTAAACTTAAATCATTTCTCTTGCTTTCTTTTCCCAAATGTTTATGTTTTTCGATCTTTGAAAACAGTTTTCCTTTTTTAATATAACGAGGGAAATTTGGATATAAGGAAGAACATGTTAATGTAATCGATGCTGTAACTTATGCTGTCCATGTACATTTTTTTTTTACATTTTTACATTAATTTTTTTTTTTACATTTTTACATTAAATTTTTTTTTACATTTTTACATTACATTTTTTTTTTTAATTTTTACGTTACATTTTTTCTTTACATTTTTACATTAAATTTATTTTTTACATATTTACATTTAATTTTTTTTTTACATTTTTGCATTACATTTTCTTTTTACATTTTTACATTACATTTTTTTTTACATTTTTACACCACGGTTTTGGTTACTTCTTCATCTTTAACATTAGAGAAATGTATATTGTTTTATTTCTTGATTATTCTACTAAAACTGTATTCTAATGTCTAAAATGCCATTAGAAATCATCAAATTTTCTTAAGCGCTTTTCTAAAACTACTATTTTTCAAAGTTTAAGACATTTTTGCATAAGAAATTACAGATAATGTATTGATCAAAGCATATTTGTGTCTGTATTTATATTTGAGGAATCATATGTAGTTGCTTACAGTTGCAGATCTATTTTTATGTATTTTTCTTACTAGTTATGGCAAGAGTACAGAAATGTGATGCCAACCCCTCTTAGGGAAAGGCTGCTGACCTGTCAAAGAATGCAGCCGATTCCTACCAATAAACTAGGAACTCCTCGCACGAGTCCGATCAGTGGTCAGTCACCTATGTTAGAGAAGTTCCTTTCTCAACCTTTGATGGATAACGGTCGGTACCGATCCCTCGGAACCTACCTCACATCTTGTCCACCGGGGCCGCGCAAGGCGACAACTATCGACCCGTCAGAGTCTAGGGCGCCCAAGGGCAACAACTATCGGTCCCTCGGGGCCTAGACGACTGGGCACTGGCAACTATTGACTAACGACGGAAACTGAGCCGACCATGAGGTACAATCGACCCGCCCATGATTGAAGGCTATACAACGTAGATGGCCTGGCCAAACCCCTATCCAAATCGTACCTGCCGGAACGTGCGTTACCCAGAAACCTGGGATTGTGTCAAACCACAACGGCCAATTCCAGGGCTTAGGTTCCAGGTAAGGGGAGAATGAATCAAAAGAATTCCCTAACCAGCCAGAATACGGTCAGCGCAGCGAAACGCTGCCTCCTCCCCTATGTCCCCGCTACGCTCGTTACTCTGTGACCAACGAGACATTGATAGCGAAACCGCAGCAGTTTATAGGTAAACGCCAGAGGGTAAAAGCTTACCCGTGGTAAAAGTACAGTCAACAACTTTAATGTGTAAATTGAAATTTAATAGCGTAAAACATAATTACATTGCTTAGAATTAAAACTGTCAAATGTATTCAATGCTGGTCCTGTTATTCCCATACAATATTTGAAATCCTAAATTAAACATGGAAACCATGGAAACCATATCGAACTTCAAAATTTGACTTGGGTTGCTGTAGAAGCAAAACACTATTTGGTGTACAAAATAGAACCACAAAGGTGTTTATTTTATTTTACGAAGTTGACATTGAGTTTGGAAACAAAAACAATAGAATAAGGGATTGAAAAATGTTTGTAAAAAGTTTTATTGCAAGAGTAATTGCAAGAGTGTTAATGAAACTTATCTACAAGAAATGAAATTGAAGAATCCTATAGTGGGTGTTGTTTTTCTAGTTAGTTTCTAATACTGTGCTCAAAAGTGCAGATAAAGGTTGCTCTGTTTGCTCATTTTAATGTCGTAGTTTCTTGTATAAGCATATTATACTTCAACATTCTATAGTTCATTTGATACCTGTACAATAATATTAAAATTGAGAGCATCAAATTCCCATTTAAAACACTACAAGCAGTAAGAACCCCTCCATTGTTTGTATTCTGATGAACATCCTTTGGATGCCGAACGTTCTACGGTGCTGTTATCATCAACAGTTGTTTATTATAAATCATGTAGTCTTTCGCCAAGTGTTTCTTTGTAATAATTACGTTATTTACATAATATACATTTAATAACGAACACAAACCATACACCTTCTGTTATTTACCTGTTTAAAGGGCTCTGATAATACACAGATGTACCTTCTTCTCCCAAAATAAACTTTCATAACAATAACGGGGTATAAATTCGGTTGTGTTCTATTATATAGGAAAATATAGTAGCAAGCGAACGCAAGTACTTCCGATGAGGACTGTCTAATATATCTTACATTGTCTTCCAACTGCAATGTTCTATAAATTAGCGATACGTTATTATGGGTAGAAGCACACATACAGTATTTACATATGATTCATGGTATAAAATGTATGTTAATTGGGTAATCACTTTAATATATTTCCATAATGCCATCTATATATACAATCGTTGGCAAAGTTAGCATTATTAGGAAATTATATGTAAAGCAAGTCGAAACCGATTTTTTTGTACTACTTTATTAATAACTACTAAAATAAACGAAAAAATACATATACAAGATGTCACGAAATTCGCGGAGGATGACGTTGAGCATCAGAGATCATCTGACCGATAATTTTCAACTTACAGTAATTTTAAAAATAATAAATAAAGCATGTAAACATTTTTAATATTAGACAACTGAAAATGTATAACAGTAGTATATAAAATTTAGTCAAACTGTCTTCAGCCAGCAGCTAAACATAATTTATACATACATAATAACAAATGTGGTGCGTAAATAAATAACTGGAATTTCTAATATTATCGTTGAAGGAATACGGTTTTGCATTTTAACGTTCGAAATAATGGCTCAAAACTACTCAAATTGTGTGTATTATGATTTGTTGATGGTTCTTTGGTGCTTTAAATAATAACACAGGTCAAGTAGCGAGATTACATGCGACGCAGTTTCCTGTGCGTCGTTTGTCAAATCCTTAGAAGACTACAAGACAGAATTTCTTTTTCATCTGGTGAATCATTAATTTGATAGAAAACGACTTTTCAAGAAGAATTAGGCGCGTTGCGAGAGAATTGAGAACAAATCAAGTTTGCGTATGGCATGGTTTAAGGCGCGACCTGTAGTAAACATATAATCTAATCAGGGTTCAGTATTTAGAAGATAGATAGAAGTTTACTGGATAAACGACTGATCTGTTGTAACTACTTTCGCATATATTTAGTTCATCCATATTTTGCCATACCTATTGCATAAATGCAGAAAATTATTTAGATTTTCTGCAACAACAGCTTCCAGAATTTATGGATGATGTGCTTCTAAGTCTCCGGCAAAAAATGATGTTAAAGCACGACGAGGCAGTTCCTCACTTTGCATGACTTGTATGAGATTTCCTGGCCTGACCGTTGCATTGGCAGAGGTGGTCCAATGCCTTGGCCACCTCGATCACCAAATCTGACGTTGCGATTTCTTGGTATGGAGCGCTTTCCTAGCGTTAGTTCTCTAAACACCTGTGGTCAATGTTGATAAACTAGACAACCGCCGCAACAAGTAACACCGCACTGTTGCGTAACGCTGTTTAGGTAATAGCAAGGTTTGCTGAAGTATGTTTAGCTGCTGCCGGAAAACAATTCGAACAAATATTATAGTGTTTTGTTCAGTGGTATAAATTTTCAGTTTGATTTAAAAAAAAATTACGTTTTAGTTTTCTTTTTTGAAATTGTTACAAGTCAGAAAATATTGGTTACATTAAGCAAAAGGTAAAGGAACATTCGCTTCAGTTTTTGATGTCATCCCTTAGTCAGTACCCGCGAAGTTCGAAGAACACTCTCTATATACCTTTTGATTTACTAACGGCAACTATTTTGCGTTATTAATTTTATTTCATAGCCGCTTGCCGCAAACATCCTTAATATTTTCCATTAATTCCAAACTTTTCAAATAGATCCTAATCCATAACGCGGAGAATTACGATGCATAAAAATGCATGGGGTGTTAGTTTCATCAAAAATTTCAATATATGACAATAAACAAATGTTTTTGCATTGTTTCTGGTTAATGGTACCGTTTACAAATACAGTGGATCTGAACTTTTTATAGTTGGTTGTGCATCACCAACTTATTACACAAGGTGGATGTTTTTTTCTGTTTTTGTGATGCAGCCCTTTTTATAATAATTCGATTTTTGTTTCATAACTAAAGTTCCCCACTTTCCGTGCGCTTCACGTAATTAGTAGAGACTAAACATACTCGTGTTTTGTCAACTCTCAGTAGGCAATGCGAACCCATTCTCATAAGACGAATAGACAAGAGTCTGTCTAGTCTCTACTAATTTTGTAAGCGCACAGAAAGTGGCGAACTTTATCCATGACTAAGCACAATCTGGAGAAAATAAACAATATGTTCAAAAATACGCCTATTAATTAGCTATTACAGAAAATATTGATCTTCGCCTTTTCCCTATCGTTTTGCTGCACTGTTATATTTTTATTCGGCTGCGCACAATTGTCTCCGAATTGTGATAAAATAAGATTATATCTACAAAAATGATTTTTAAAGTGCCTTTGTAAAAACTCAGTATTATGCAACAGAATCTTTATGTTAATGGGAAAATTGCAACTATTCTTCAATGCCCTAAGATTCAAGAAATAACAGAAATGTTTAGTGGCGACGTTGCGTGCAGTTTGTCATTGGCGTTACGTTTGGTGGCAGGCTAAGTCTCTGTGTAACTCGCCACGTAGAAGATAGGCAGAGAGCGACGGCAGTACTGGCCAGTACGTACATAGTTAGTAACCGAGTGGAGAGCATCGTAGTGACGTTCAGCTTAAAATATCGTTAGCATTACATTTTTTAGGTGTCCTTTTTGGTATGTTTTGTTTGTTCATTTATTTCATTACTACCATACTTAAAAATTTTTAGTTTTGGTTTATATTGTTATATATGGTTTATATTGTTAGAAGTGTCTTTTTTCGTTTATTTCCTTACTGCCCTTTTTTAGAAGTTTCATTTTCGGTTTATTTTGTTGGGTACTCTCATATTTTTGGAGTATTCTTTACAGTTCATATTTCATTTTATAATTTTATAATATATTTGATCCTTATTCAATATTTCCTTGTTTCGTATTCTTTCGTTTATTTTAGTAGCTCTTAGTTTATCCCAATTTTCCACAATGCCGAGAATGTCAAGCATTGTTTCAGAATATGGCACCATTTTCACTGTCATTAACAAAAAAAGAAGTGCTTTGCACCATTTGTTCTGCGAAATTAGGATTCAGGGGCAAATATACTCTTGAGTGGCAAAGGTATTTCACATGATAAATTTGTAATTGATTTATAGGCAGCTTTTCTTGCTCAGATGAAACGACAGACATCAAAGGAAGGTGCAATGGTTGGCACATTGCATACCGAAAATCTTCCAATGTCATTTTTAGTAGCTGCAAAAATCAGATTGCGTGCCACTGCAAACGATATTACCGACATTATCATTAACAGCGTAAAAAACGTAGCTGATAACGACTGCTTAAAAGTTCTACTCTTTCTCTCAGATTCTGCAAGCGAAATGTTAAAAAGAGGTAACGAGCTTAAAAAACGTTTTCCAAACATGTGCTATGCATGGAATACATCGCATTGCTGAACATATTCGTGAAGAATTTCCCGATGTTAATTCATTAATTAACTCATTTAAAAAGATTTTATTGAAAGCACCAACTAGGATAAAGTTATATAAAGAAATGTACCCGAATATACCTTTGCCGCCAGAACACAATGGGGTACATCGTTAGAAGCCTCATTTTTTGTATACTCAACACGCATTAAAACCTTTTGTATTAAAGTTAAAACGAGATGCTTCCTCTGTTACAGCAGTCCAAACATTAACCGTAAAACAAGACTTAGTCGAGCAATTAGAATTTAGTAATAAACATTTCTCAATCGTAACAAAAACGATCGAGTTTATAGAAAACAAAAATTTTAAATTAACTGAATCCCTTCAACACTTAGAGTAATTTAAAAAGTATAGAGGGATCTATTGACGAAAAGATACGGAACAAAAGTAATGTGGTTTTACAAAGAAATCCAGATTGTGTTATTAAAAAAATTTCCAATAACACTTTTACTACCCAGAATGAAAGTTTATGTTTAAAATATAAGGATTTAATTGCATACTTCCATTTTTGCACCAGTTACTTCATGTGACGTAGAAAGATCTTTCTCTAGATTTGAAAATATATTAACTTACCAACGAAACCAATTTACAACGAACAATTTTGAAAAATATACCGTAGTTAATTCCTATTACAATCGTATCGAAAACGTACTTGACGATTAACAAAATCTAACTTTCAATTTATCTGCGCTATTACATATACCCGATCGATGCTTAACTGACTAACACTCGCTAGTAAACTGCACCGAACGTCCTCACTCTATTAATTAGTCACATTAAACTTACTAAAACCGGCGCTACGGCAATGTTGAAAAGAGCGAGTGTCTCCCAGGTCTTGCAGCCAAGCACGCCTTGGCGATTCAGGCAAAAGGTGAGTGACTTTCCATTTCAATGCAAATGCAGCGAGTTGAGCACCGCAATGACAGCACTGAAATGGTCCCACATGTCCTAAACACACTGTGATGTTCAGCTGCACTCTCTCGCCTCACTTTACCTTAGCCTTTCACATCCTTAGCACCGCCTATTGAACTGACCCTGCATTTGGTTTCCTAGTTTTACTCGAACCTTTCACTTCTTGGATCAAATTTGTATACACGACATACGATATATGAGAATATGCAAATATTTTTATTATGACATTTTCAGCTGTTGTTGTTACTGTTGTCTTTGTAGTCTCCAATCCATTGATATTGAAATATTGCTTCTGCAGTTTTGTTAATGATGCGCACTGCTATACAATGGCTGACGTCATCTCAATAAATTTGATTCATCCACTTTATACTGGTATTACATAAGGGATGCATTACTCCACACCACGTCTGCAACAAAGCTAACGGAAAAACGAAAGTACATGAATGCTGTAGAGAATAAGCGTATTTTGGAAAGAATATGACAAACTGTTATCAAAGATCAGACCAACAAATGCAACCAATTATTTGCAAGTTTTGGTTATAGCACCGTGTGACAAAATCCACCGAGACCAATATTAGGTTACATATTACAAGGTCAACTGTTATGTTTAACTTGGCTTCGTTTTGTTTCGAAAAACGGATACATTCGTTATTATCGTTGCACCGGTTGTCGGATTCCATGGGATCGTTGTTTAGTTTTCTCTTGACGTTTCGTCCACTACTATTAGTAAATGAACTTTTGAAACGGCGATCATAAGTGTATACCAAACAACAGTGGAACCCCACAACCGATAGTTGAAAGTCGTGGAAGTCTAAAATTCTATTTGATCCGTTCATATCTTCTGTCTATTACTGGTTTTAGTTGGCATTCAGCTATTGCTATCATCTAGCCGACCCAAGAGGCATCTAATAATGGGGGCCTACTTTTTTTATGATTATACGCCAATGCGGTCTAAATACTAAGACAGCAGTAACAGATTTAGGCGAAAAATAACGTAGGCCGCCTTTAAAAAGGTTGACGACGATATTCACAGCTCATAAATAGTTGGCGCCACAATTGAAGGAAATCATAGAAAAAAATAAAGATGTATCTAAAAGCTAATTACAGAAAGTTTTTCAGTTCTTCCGAAAGGGACAACAAATAGAATAAATCAAATAAACAAAAGAAATAAAACAAAGAAACAAACAAAATATATAAAATAAACAAAAAAAATAGACAAATAAAATGTTAATTTGTTTTTCTTTGGGAAAGGCAATTTATTTGGATGAATTAAAATACTAGTTTATTATGTTTATTATGGTATATTCTATTAGACAGCATGTGGTGCGCGTTGTCGTTATTTTTCTAAAACTGAGCAAAATATATTTTTACTAGATTTCAACTTTCTGATATCTACCTATATTAAAACTTATAGAAATTCATAAATTTATTTTGCTTGCATTTATTTAAGTCATTTCATTATTTCACTCATGTTTCAAGTTGGACAAAGAATAAGTAAACCTGCAGCAGATATATTTTAAGGCGCTAAGGTTCAATTTGATAGAGAGTACCCGATTGTTGTCAGTAGATGCATCGGTGTCCTCAAAGTAATTAATCTTCATTATGAATTATATTTTCACTTTCTAATGGTGTGGGATGTAAACTAATTGCTTTCACGTCACAGGACATTTGCGTTTGTTGAGATACAGAAGTTCTCAGAAGAGCAAGAGAATTAACAGCGCAGCAAATCAGTATATTACAACATTAATGGACTTCCACATTCACTGCACTTACCTTCTGTTGGTTATATACAGCAATAGCAATCGAGTTTTAAATGTATGATATTTTATTTTAGTTATTTTCAGAGGAAACTAGAGCCTTCCCCAATATCAAATTTAATGTCTATGCCGAAAACACTCGAGAACCCGAACTCGTTATTAGGCACAATTACATTATTTTCCACTCGGTTCATAAAAACGGTAACATAGGGCATTTATATAGGGTTTTAGTATGTATTAGTTTGCCTGACCAATCGAACATCCCCCAGGTATCACGTAAAATTTTAACGATTCTCTCTTTTGTTCCAGGCAGGAGGGCCAGGAACACCGAAGCAAACGGAATTTCAATCCTCGGAGATTTTAATCACGGTAAGCAGTTACCGTAAGGATAAACGATAATATCACCGACCTGTAGGGGTTATCTGCATTTATGTACCCATACTCGTAGGTCAGCGTATGTGTTTGTACTTTCTGCAATCACGCGTCCTCTGTTACGGCTTCTGAACGGCAATCGTAGCGTGCCATAAAACTAGAAGCAGAGAAATATAGACGCATAAGATGTGAAGTGGATGAGGGGAAGAATATGGGGTCAAGTGTAAAGAAAAATCGACTACTATTGCTTTCCCATAAAGGTCTTATATGGATAATAACAGGAGGGAGGTCGGATTAAGGTTGCCGAAGGTTGCGAAATGAAATGGGCTAATGAATAGCTACGCATTGAATACACAATATTCTGTCGCCCAATGTCGAATCAAGCGTGCAGGAGTGATTTTCCTGGGAGGTCGATTGGTTCACTCCGTAACATTTTATAGAGATTCGCAAGCCAAAAGTGGGAGAGGGAAACGCAGAGAAGTGACAAGTCAAATCCAAAACGGCGGGGTGGTGTTCGATGTCTCTAGAGTCGCTGGTCAAATATATTGACATTGATTGAACATTCGGTGGTATTTTTTTTACGTTTCGGTAGCCTGCAAACTTGAAAATCAAGTTATTATGAAAAATCGCATCCACTGACAATGACAAACAGCATTTTCCCTAACTTAAATGGGTAATCAAGCTGGTACATTTCTACGAAATAGGGTAATGACGTGCTATAATTTATAGCACGACAGGAACGTTATATATACAAAACGAGAAGCGTTTGTAAAATATTATGCTTCTCTTTGACGTATTCCATTACGTCGTAATAATCTCCGCTTTGAAAAAATATTTTGGGAATTTTTTAGGCCAAGCCGCACCTGCGCTGCTCTATAATGGCCAATAATTCTTCACCATCCTCATTATTGTGTATTTAAATGCGTACTCGCCGTTCTAATGTTTTTTAATTTACCTACTATCTATTCCTATAATAATAATTTTTCGCTTGAGTTAGTCTACCTATCTTTCTGTCAGACAACGGTTGTTAAAGAAAGTAAACAAGTGATGCCGGAAAACGTTCTAACTATAATATTCAGACATTGTCAGCGTCATAATGAAGAAAATTAATTATTAAAATAATAACAAACACAGCAATAACCGATTGAAGGTATATTTAGACAATACTAACTAGAGAAATTTAAGGTGAACAGGTATCATTTCGAAAAACTTTATGATATATCCAAATAATAAATATATGTATACATTTTTTATACTCTTTCAGAGTCATTATTATTTTACCACCTTATTAATTAATCAGTACATTAATATTTGGCTCAACAATCTTATTCTAATTGTAAGTTTATGGACTCAGCTGACCTGAGTATAAGCTGTCCAGCCCCGTCTGATAACAATGCTTTTGTTATGAACACCACTAACACTAAGGCATACGTCGAAAAATTTCTAATTCTGTTAGTCGAATATTGGGAATTATTACTAACTGAACGTTCAACATTTGTTTTTCAAAATTTTTGATACTGATCCTTCAAATAATAAAATTTCCGATTATACCGGAAATGAATGCCATCTTGCTTATTTTTAATAGAGCACCTTGTATATATTCCATTTTCTAATAGCATATATTATTCTACATAAGTTCTGTTGAGGTTTCTCTATACGTATCTTTGATTTCAATGAATTTTGGCGTTTTATTGACACCGGAATTCGCTCATTTTAAATTGAAGACCATAAATGTTATCAGCACATGTGACTCGTGTGACTATTTTTTACAGGTGTTAATTATCACTTCCTATATTTATCTCTACCAGTTCATGACTTATTTTAAATCTTCTCATGTTAAGAATAAATTATGATAATTTTAGATATAACGATTAAGCGATTAAGTAAGTAAGAAAACTAAAACTATGTGACTATCCGAACTAAGAAAGTAACAATCAAATAAAATAAAATTCTTCTTCTTTCTCGAGGTACTGGTAGCTTAAGTCTATCGAGTACAAAATGGAATAAAGGAATAAAATTTTGTTATAACTAATAAAAATGCCCACCGATAATTCTAAACATTCATAGATTCCTTCTAAATTGCAATGACTTCTTTTCATTCGAAATTATTGTAGTTGATTGAACATTCTGAAAAATTAAGATAAAGAAGTGACTGTTACTTGGAGCTATTTATCTTGAAACCTTGAAGACAAATTTTCAGCATTCGGCTAGTAATAATCGCCTTGTATAAATAACTCTCCCACCTACATACATATATTATCAATACACCAACTATTTTACCGACTTTTTTTAATTTGTAAATTCCTTTTAATCATGTATCAGTTTCTCCTCACGTAGTTTCTCTACTTACTAATATACTTCTACACTTAATTCGACAAATTATTATCGAAAATTGGGCCATAATAACGCAACATTATAATTTTACAAAATATGAATTCATTTTTGATAACATTTTGGATAATAGTTCAGTATTGCTGCTGAAGATGATAGCTTAGCTATCGAAACGTACGTTCAGTGTCAGTGAAGTGTTTGTGGTTAAGGGTAATAGTGAAGTGTCTCAATGTTCTAGTGCCACAGTATTCGAGTAAGTGACTTAATGGTTACTTATTTGATAACAAATTTTATGCTATTTTATAACAAATTTTCGATACACCAATGGGGTCACTTCTTATCCCATTACTAGCATAAGGTCCAACAGGGTTTTATTAGGAAGTTTGTGGGTGACTCTTTGTGCTCTTTTGCGGGGCTCATGCCCCACACACATGTGTGAAACTTTGTTAAATACATTTAACTTCTCTATAGAAAAAAAAGTAAACAATTCAATACCCTTCCATGATATGCACCTTATAAGAACAAAATCTAATATGAGGCAAGTGAATAAAAGATAGCGCAAATCTCATAAAACTCTTCAATGAATAGCTACCAGCTTCGAGCTACGGACAGCACATCGCAAGGCCAGCGTCAAAAAGCAGGTACAAATTGCTAAATTACTAAAATTGTATCTTAAAATGGTAAAATGTATCGCCGTAACAGAATTTTGTGTACATGGACAACACTCCGTATAAATTTTTGCTTAACTTGTATGTAAACGATTCTATTCTTATATCACCAGTATCAAGATACTTAATTTTGCCGATTTATGGATACCCGCTAAAGTTTTGTGGAATAGGGTAATTTTTACTATTGTACATACGGATATAGATTGGATGCAGGATATACTATGTATGCGAGTGGGGATAAACTGCAATGTATCCGTATCCACACTTAATCAATTTTATTTGTAGTATTTAAGTTATCCGTAGTACAGCATCATAATTATGCATATCAAACATACGAATATGAGGCGATGGTGCGGTTCGAATGCAGATAGAAAACATGCGAATGCGGATAGGAAGAAAGTACCCGTACAGGCATGTTCCATTCAAAAGAGGTATTAATTGTTAAAGAAGCAACAATATTTCGTAAAACTCTCAAATTATTTTAGAAACTAAGTTAGGTAGGGGTAGGGAATATAGAAGCAAGATGAGACGCATAGCAAAATACGAAAATATAGAGAATGCACCGATTAGAAAATGAAACTTATATCATGTGTAGCGATAACTAAACAGCCTGTATACTTGAATATAATTTTATGTGTTGCAGTACTTGTCTATTATTATATATTTTTTAAGCAAAAGTTTTTCGTATTGCTCAGGAAGTTATCTTCTGCCCGCGGGATGTGTGGTATATGAAACAAATTAATTTGTGCAACTGAAGAAATTTTATCAATCAAATGCCTTATGAGATCAATATTCAACCACTCCCCTTATGTATTCGTACTACTGTAATAACGAGATGTGTCACTACAAACTGACTTTATGGACAATTTAACGGTAACTCGGCTTCTGAAGAGGATTTGCTTCTGGGACTACCAACCAGGTAATATGTGGTGAAAGGAAGATATGTTAACAGTATTCTGAAAAGGATGTTAAAAAAAGTTATTGTACAAAAAACAAAAGAATAAGTAACAAAAAAATCTAAAGCTTACTTTTTGATGATCTTTTCTATAATTGAACATAACGAAAATTGAAGTTACATAAGGAGATTAGAGAAGTATAAGTAATTGCTACAGGATTACGATTGCAAATCAAGTTTCAACGCGATGTACAGAAAGTAGAGATGAATGCTCTACCACTTTCGCCAAAAATTGCAAAAGGTAAAACAGTTTCAGCTCGACTATCATTCAAAATGTAACTCGAAAAAAATATGGGAATTTGTGTTCAATTTGTGCCGTGTTCAAGTGGGAATCCTTCGCCTTGGATATTTCTTTTACCATGGCGTAGTGAATGCCGGCAAATTTACAATTCTAATTTCTGCAAGGCTATTTTCCACCTCGACGGCTCTAGACCGAAATAATTGTGTAAGGAACAATATTTTGTGGAAAGCAAAACCAGTTGTTGCTGGTGTTGCTATGCTCGCTCGCGTAATCGAAACTTGAAACGCGAAAGAGGAATGAAATATGGCGTGAGAATCTAGATAATAAATGCCGCGGAGTTAAAAGACGTCCGCGTGAAAAATATATTTTCATAATATTTATGTTCTGAATTTTTCATTGTTTTTAACTGCCGGATAATCTTAAACTCTTGTCAGACTACAGAGTAAATTGAGACCAACAAAATAAATCGCTTTTGAGCACGATGTAGCGGTACTCGAAAATTGTTTCTATACGCGACGTTATTGTAATTGTGTTTACAAACAAGACTGCTTACTAAATCTATACACAAGAGATTTTCTTCATTATTCTAACGGAATGTATTTAATTCTACTGCCAGTTATAATATAATATACTTAGTTATGGTAAAACTTTTACCTATCTCTTAAATTTAAAGTAAATACTTATTTATAATTACTAATGAGACAATGTCGTTCTTTGCGTTGGACTACTGTAACTAACTAGTTATTAGGCAGTTTACTTCCTATATGCAATAAACTGTATACCCTTTATGTGCTTAACTATCGAAATCTGTGATTTATAGTGGGCGCAAAAAGTCGATCTAATTGCAACTATTCCTACTAAACCGAAAGTATAATTTTAGGCATGAGTAGCTAAAATTTACTTTCAAAGACATATTCTACAATTACTAACGATTTTCTGAAATATTAATAATAAAAAGATTTTCCATTTGGTGCCACTATTTTGCTCAACACAGTTCATTAACTAAATAACGAAACATATTAAGTAATTATTTTGCTTTTGGTAGCTGGACTACATAGACCTTGACACTAGAACAGTGCTGTATCTGTAAGCCTTTGTTTTGTGAACCCATACTGGTATGGACAAGGAGGATTATACATTTCTATATGTTAGTCGTGACGTTAGGCAATTCTTTTTATTATTTTCAGAAACGAACTAAGCAGAGATACTGGTCTGTGGTTACTTTATTTGGGGAGTCTTTTTTTAATAACGGTACAACAATGGCAATTTTTAAATAGGAAGAAAAGCGTCGATTTTCAAGTGATTTATTATGATAAATGTTAGTGGTCCGACAATTTCAGCGGTAACCTTTAGTCACATATACTATCACCGAATGTTTTTATCTCCTTACCTGACTATACGTAGCTAGTGGACGTGCTACTATCAAAATCCGTATCTATAAATATTTATAATAGAATTCTGATAAATCATCATTCACCAACATTAATGACTAATCTATCTACTTTAACAAAGCGTTGAAATAATCAACATACAATGAACAAAATTTGTATATCTTACCAAAACATATGTACTAGGTCAGTTTTCTGCGCACCAGGTGTTCAACAAATATAGTATGAGCCAGCTATATTGGGTTGAAAGGAAAATCCAACATAAAGTTGGTCCATTTTCTTTATTGCTGAGCGGCAGACTGGTACTTCATAGGAAAGAATGTGGATTGACTTGGCTCAGTGTTGCTAATGCATACTCTCACAATAGCAACTTTGTATAGAGTATATTTCTGTATCGTGGTATATCCCACGAGTAACACACGTAATTTGTATCCCTAGTCTTGTTCAACGCGGAAGCTCTCAGATATTATTACGTCACTACCCAAATCAACAATAGGGTTAAACCAATAAGAGAGTGGAAAAACCTGAGATTTGGACTTCACAAATTCTTTACTAGGAAACATGATAAGTGACCGGATTCGTGCCCAAAATGGGGTCTACGGCTATTGTCTAGCATGTTTCGAACTGCAATGCATTCTCCAGTTGCCAAAATACTCAATCTGTATACCCATGCTTGTTTCTTTCTGATACAGATGACAGCACTGTTGATTTCCGTAGCAGCACTTTATCCTATCTAGTCTAGTTACCGTTTGCCTCTGTGCAACTGAACCCCAAACAACAAAAACATTGCCTCACCTCCCAAAATTGGCAACAGCAAGCATTGCAACAACAAAAACGCAAATTCCATCCATAAGGTTAAAGTAGTATAAACAGCAATATTCTGGTTAGTAGTTTACGTTCGATGGACTAACCCTAACGTAACACAATTTTGCATACTTTCGTAAACAAAGTAGTCACGGTTGCACGCACACGAGGGAAGATAATTAAAAAAAGGGTAGTGTAGTTCTAGTCGTTTGCTGAGTCTGCATAAATCGTTCCAATAACAAAAGCAAAAGCGCGTCGTTTTCGTACATGGCGCAGATGCAGCAATTCTCTTATTCAGAGTACCGGAAAACCGAACGACCGGTAGACCGAGACGGAACCGAGCGGAAAACTACATTGTGTCCACGTGAGGGCCGCGTTTTTCCGGTGAGATAAAAGCGAAGTGAGACTATGCCGGACGGTCACTATCAATTACGCGGTACAACATTGTGCCGACGAAATTAATTTTCGATCGTTCAAAAAAAACGCTACCGTGTTCGATCCGTGCGGAACTTAGTGTAGCGTATATGCATTCACATCTGTACGTACCCTGGAAAAAATACCCGACATTGACATCAGCTTAGTATCCCACAATTATTCGAGAGCTCGAGTCGTTACGCTGGCCAGAAAGCGACTTTCAAGTAAATTAACCCCAAAACGCTTCGATAATGACACGGTTTGGATGAAGTCCGATATGCCCGAGATAAAAAAGGGTACTCTTTTGTCCTTTTTTGAAATAGAAGATTCTCATTAGATTTGGTTAATAAGTACAGGTACAATGATTCTTCTGTATAGAAAGATTGAAATTTTAGTAAGTTTAGAATCATTTTTTTAGCTGCTGGTTAAAAAAACTGAATTAGAATTTGTTTTAGAAGTTCTTCGTATAGTTCTGTATTTACAGAAACATATGTGGCAACCTAGTACACTAGTTCATCAGAAGCAATCGCTTGCCAATGGTTGGCAACAATTCCGATGAACGATCACTGACATTACCAGCGTGGTGCGACCATGGTTAACTAGCGGTTTTCATACTGAGAAGCGTAGAAAATTTGTAATTATTGCTGTCATTTCATATGACGTGTATTTATGTAAAACAGCCACAACTGGCAGGTGCTTAAAGCAAAACGGCGGCATCGCGTTCAATTAGCAGTTACACGAATCGTAAAGTGAACGCAATCGTATTCATAAATACGTTCGTTTTGATGAACGCGGCCAATGCAATTCCATTAATTTTGACAATTAAATTCGACAAATTATTTTCAGGTGATTAACTTTTAGCAATTTCGTGTTATAATAGCTAGGTATTGAAATGTTCCCAAATGTATAATTCTTTCAAATGGTTCTATGGTAAAATGAACATTAGCATACATATTTTTTTCGTCACTTTTTGCGCACCCTAATGTGAACGAATTTCAGTTGTCACTGAATTTCGCTATTGTAAGTCAGTTTTGAAATAACGTGCTAGAGAAGAACTATTCTGTAGGTTCTCATTGCTTTCTTTCTATGTAATTATTATTTTACTTTGACCGATTTTTTCAAGAATCTTACAAAGGTAAGTATCAAATTGTTTTAGTTATTTAGCGTTAGTATTTTACATTACAGAGCCATTGGTTACCACCAACACATTATAATCCTCTCATCATTGACATTATTAATGACCTCATGCTATAGGAATTTAAGAGCGCTCCCTATGAATTTCCCATAGTTAACATTTTGCTAGCCAAGGCCAACTATGTTGTTGTTGCCTATTGAGTTTGTTATTACTAAGAACTGTTGCCGAATGAATTGGAATTATTCTATTACAAAAATATAAATACGAGTTATTAAATAATTTTACTGTTACCAACATTTTTTACGGTAGAGGATCCTATTCACAACCAAAGATTGACTGAGGAGGGCCCTCTGGTGCTGGTACGGAGCGTGCAACTCTCTTTGAATCACTCCTTAGATAGCCTTCCATAACTAGGAGACTGGAACACCTTCTCGTCGGAAGAAACAATATTACTCCAAAATTAATTTCCGTCTATGCGCGGCAGTAATAACAGCTAAGCTCCATGTTGTAAATTATAACACTATTCTATAACTTACAACTTTTAATCAAGTCATTTAGAGGCAGCGAATAATATATAAGTGTTATTAATGTCCAACTTGGACTAGCGCTTACTGTAATTAAGGCTGCCAAACCCATTAATCAAGAAGATGGTGGATACTTTAATTAGTACAGTAGTTTCCTATAAATGAGGTCGAAGAAGGAAATAACATAGCAAACCTATAGCCGTAATCGCTTGTAGCTATGAATGTCGCGATTCGTATATGGGGCTGCGATGTGCAACTATTGGCATGTCTATTTATATGGCTGTTTATTATGTAAACGAAAATACAAACAAAGAACAACAATAACAGCTAAGTCCTATCGAGATATGTTTATGGATTATTTCCAAGAAAATGGTGGCCGTAAACTAGTTAAAGATTTAATATACAGTACGCATAATAAATATTTCACACCTGTTTATTTCTTTCCTTCGTTACTACCTTCATTGTTACCGCCATATATATTTACCACTTCCTACAATACCGTTTTTTCCAATTTTTGTCGGAATAGGATGGGCATTTCATGTTCCATACTGAAAGCCGAAATTCGATTCTTTAATAAGATAATAAGATACTTTTTTTTACAGGACGCATATGCTGCTAACCGTTAGAAGATAAGTTACGCGCGGCTAGTCGCTTAACCTGTTTTCCACAATGCTGCTAGCCCCTTACGACTAGCCACCCGCTTCAACGGTAGAACAGAAATGTCGTGTGCTACTACATTGCTAAGCATATACTACTGACTAAGAAACCAGCTATGCGCATTCCTTTTCCTGTTTTCATTTTATATGGCGGTACAAATAAACTATTTCTACTACTATTTCTTCAACATATGTTTTATGGCAGTCGCTCATCGAAGTCGCATGTCATTTATGGTAGTATGCGATTGCAGTCGTGTGCGCCTAGCAGCTTGGAAAATCAGCCTAGGTTCACCAATAACAGCAACGCAGTCGCATTCGATTTCTAGAGTCATGCTAGTGCTAGAGACCATACTTCTAATCTGACCAACACTGAGACGATATTACAGTCTGCAGTACTTCCTTTCCTTCAGAGTGCCCCAAACAATTTTTGAATTACATAACTCTGCTACATGAAGTCGTCCAGTTCACCTAAAATGTCGCCCACCAAAAATAAAAATTTCATTAAATAAAGGATGCACCACTAACTACAACGAAACCAGTTACTGAAAAAAGTTGAAATTATCTTATGCTACATTGAACTGTGCTCCTTCTCTTACGTGTCGTATAATCTGTAGTGCTAGAATGATAATGTTGGTCTATGTTGCTTGCACAAGTATCTCAAAATATAATCCGTTGGTATAAATAAATAAAGGGTAATCTAGGTAGATTTAATTAGGCTTCAGACTGATTATTAAATATAATATTCATTTCTGTAAATCAAGTATCTGTAACATTATACCACACTTGGTACATGATACCATTCCCTAGTGAATCAGTATGTGGAAAACTTTTAATATACCCATTATTTTTAATTATATAAACTTGTTTTATTCTTTTACATTATTTACAATTGTCTGATAAAGAAAAGGTGAAAACCTGGCAAATTTTGCTAGCACTATATGCGATATGGTGTATTTTAATAGAATCCAATAACAAGAACATCTTTTGGTAGAGTACTGTGCTTATAAGCGTGAGCACCCGTTACGAAAATAGAAATGGCATTTGAATAGCGATGGTAGTTGCACAGAAACTGACCCCATATAATCGACCTAAATTAGTAAAATTTATCTGGGCTGTAAAGGCTATATAGTTAACATTTCGAGTGAATTTATAGTACTCGTGATGGGCACTTGATGGAACTCGAAACCGATCTAACACTGGGATTGCGCGCGCCTCGACGAACAAAATGAATGTGTCGACACGGTGCAGTAAAACTGCAACGCATGCACGCTAATAGAAATTTGTATCGCTATTATTTACAGTCGCCTATATAACGCGTGGTATATACGAGAGCTTTTTGACTGATGGCCAGGGGCGCGCAACTTTTGCGTTGGCATTTATCAGTCAACATGGAAAACCGTTATTTCGGCCGGCGATATCCCGAATTATTTGGCAGTTTACACTGACCTGAACAAATTGAAACGTTGTACAGCCGGGTGTATCGACGCGCCTCGCCCTGGCGGCTGGAGGCCTCCAACTTAATTTACATATACCCGGAAACGAGTGATAAATACACGGTCCGATGTGAAAACTGCGTCCGGCCACAAATATCCACAATCAACGCTGGTGCTATGCTGACCAACAGCACGCGGCAGGATTGGGGTCTTAAGCCAATTAATGTTAATTATATACGACACTACATTTCAATAATCCTTGATACCTATAAATCCATTCGTTTTATTAATACTACTGCAATAATTTTCAAATTTTGGTGATATTCTGACCATAAAAATTAAATAGATTGAATAGACAACATTGACTAAATATACATACTTACCTGTTATACAATGATGCTAATTCAGATAATTGTGTAGAAACACATGGACTAAAAAGCCTTGTATACTGCTCATCATTGAAAATGCACCGCCTCTTAACGTTAAACGTATTTCGGTAAAAAGAGATTTATAATTATTCTAAGAAAAATAGTATTTAGCTTTTCAAGTATTTTATGAAGTATTATTGCATCAAATGTAAAAGAAAGGCATTCACATTGTTATGCCAAGGTAATTGTGTGGGTAGAGGTTAAAATTGGAGCACTTATCAGATACTTACAGCCGGGCACCTCACACTTACTTCACCACGAATTTACGGGTGAGAATAATTACAGTGTTTTCCATGCATCAATTATTTAAATAACCTGGAAAGTTTGGAAATTCTAAGACAACTGACTAATAGACATAATTTGCTTAACGCTCAATCTCACCCTCAAGTGACACCTACATTCAACGTTTTCCTTGATACTTGATTTTTCCATATATGGTTTTTAACTTGCATTAATACATAGTTTAGAAATTTATTTATAAATGTCAGTATTTGTTTTGGATAATTTAACCAAAACCTTATTTATTGCATCTAATACTTACACGACTATCGTTGGTTGTCCGGCACTGGGTCCATCTTCCTCCAATATCGTCTTTTCTCCTGGGTGTATGGGCCTCGGAGTCTTCGTCCTGAACTCCTTTCTCTCCTGTGGTCCTAAAAGAGAAAGATACGCATTAGTATGCTATATTCGCTATGAATAAAGTTCGCCATTTTCCGTGCGTTTCACGAAATTAGCAAAGACTAGGGAGACTCGTGCTTTGTCGACTCTCGGGGAAACCAGTAGGCAACACAAACCCATTCTCATGCGACGAATAAACACGAGTCTGTCTAGCCTCAGCTAAATTCATGAAGCACACGGAAAGTGGCGAACTTTAGCTATGAATGATGATACTTTTGCTAGCCTACTAGATAGCCGTAGTACGCCTCGCTCCTGAAAGGGTTCTTCGAATGGTGGCATTCTTTATCGCGGGATTCTCGCTAGTTTGGGTCTTCTTGAGGAATTTTTTGTGGAGCCTTGCAAGCAGAGATTTTGTACACTCGCAAGGGAAGTAATGTAGGTGGGTGCCGCCGTGACCCAGATGGGACTGACGTAGATAAGCATCGGGCGTATGTGTATACAGCATGACGCCCGTTTTAGGGCGACGGTGGGAGTTGGAGAGGATGGGATACAGTTGTCTGGCTGCACCTAGTGCCCTCTTTCGAGCTCTTCTGAAATACTCCGCGAAATTCAGCATTTTATTAAGGATCATTCCAAGATACTTGATCTTGCTGTTCCAATCGACCTCCGTCACTTTGATGTTGATCTCGGATTTTTGGTCAAATGCGCCTGCGCAAGTTTGACCGCCAACTCGGCGTTCCGCGATATTGCCAGAATTGCTGTCATCTGCGAAGATGGCGTTCAGCAGTCGTTGATCGTCTGGTTTTGAAATGTCCATGTTGTAGCCTGTGAGCCTTGGCGGGAAACTGACCTCCTTCATCTTCAGGAGTAGTTCTTCATGTCGGATTTTGTCGAATGCCTTCTCCAGGTCCAGGATACCACGACGGTCGTCTGGTTCCTGTTAAAGGCAGGAATGACCTGACCTCTCTGGGTGAGACATGATCAGAGGACCGGTCTCCTTGTCGTCTATTTTCTCCAGGGTGACCCGGATCCTACTCTCCTACTTTGGATCGTTGCATACCGTTGGCGTGAAGTGAGCCAGGAAGGTAGGCAAGTGCTTCCCCCTTCTCTAAGTTCGTCAGGCAGCTTGTTTGGCTATTCTTCCAGGATAGGCTTTTTGTCTCGCTTCGGGATTCTAGCAACCCTATGGGGGTCTCGTTCTTGGCTGGTCTCAACAAAGTTTTCCCATTTCTGCAGCTTGTGCGCATCGATGTGTCTCTGAATCTCCCTACTTAGGCGGTGGTGAGTCTCCTTAAGCAGTTGCTATTTGGTTCGCTGGAAATCCCTCCTGATTCGATTTCGCTCCTTGATCTTTTCGATGATTTCCTTCGACAATGTTTCCGCCTCGAGAAACTTTGGTTTAAACTCCGACTTTTTCAGTGCCTCTCGGATCTGTCACGGGGTGTTGCAGACTTTCTCGTCTAGGTCGCTCACAGTCTCAATACTGGGAATTGCTTTCATCGTTTCCAATACCAGTTTCCTGTACAGATCCTGTTGTGTTTCCTGTTCACTGTACTCGGTGAAGGAGTCGCCAGTGTTAGGTACGTCTTGGTGATTACTGGGTAGTGATCTGAGCATAATTCCTACGCCGCGTGGCACCCCAGAAGAAACGTCCAGTTATTGGGGGTCGTGATGTCCAGCACATCTGGGTTGTAGTGACCTTGAGTGGAGTAGTGGGTGGGTTCGCTCGGCGAGGCATCCTCGAACTTGTCATTTTGGTCGAGCTCTTAGGAGTCTACTGTTGGCGTTATCAACTCTGGAGTTCCATGAACTGTTCAGATTTCTCGAGATGAATACGGATCGGCGAGGTCCACGTTCCTTTCCAACTCCAAGGCATTTACGGTTTGCTGGGGTTTGTTGTAGCAAGCTACGAACACAACCCTCCCATCGACTCTTCATAGCAATCATGCTCGCTTCCGCTATCAGTCCAGTGGTCGATAAGAAACTGAGTGAAATTGAGTTTTTTGTTTACGATTCCTTAGGCATTCCAGGTTGCGATTCAGAGACTTCTTGGCGTGCAGTTTATGGTACAAAGATTGATTCCGCCAGTTCCATGAGAAATTGAAGTTTCTCTATGGGGTTCAAAATCCTTTGGAGATTCGTCAGACCAAAAACCTTCACCCCTCTCTGCAGCCTGTTTCAGGAATCTGAAGCACCACCCACATCGCTCTTTGCCTTTTGGTTTGTATCACCCTTCTTCAAGAACGACGAACCAGGTGTATCTCTTGTGCTAAGAGATACACGCGCCTGTCGTCGTAAATCAGCGACAAAAAACCGGTATAGTTCCCCAACACACTCCCGAGGAGTTTTTGGACTGCTTAACAAGAGAGAGCGCTACACGTGAGTACTCTGGGTAGCTGCACGTCCTCAGGTCTACCATAATAATTAAAAACACATCTAAAAATGCTTAGAAACAATCACAAAAAATTCTGTATTCTGTGCATTTCCTTTACAAGATTAAATTGCATATTTAGCTCTATCCAGCTAAGTAGCTACTTACGTAATGAAATACACAAAAAAGAATTGATTCATATCAGTAACCTACGAAGCTAAGCATAACACAATACAATTCCAGATGGTTAGACATCTTATATATACATACAGCGCATCTACCTTGCTTCTTACACTTTTTGTAAGATGTTCGTGTTGACTTAAGTTGCAATTTTTAAATGCGCAGTTGATCGAGTTGCATCAGTCATAGAACTTGGTATAAATGCTTAGTTTCTAGAAAAGGAATTTGTGGAATTTGGCAATATATTCTCTCCATTTCTATTAGAATTTGAGAATTAATTACTATTTTAAGCATTTGAATTTAGTTTAGTAGCAATTCGGTTCCTATAAGAATAGTTTAACTATTACTATTTCCTTGTACACATTCTAATTATAAATAGGAAGCTTTATAGCTTTTCTTATTAGATACATGCATTATATACATAAATATGATAAAGAAATGAATAAAAGTCGGCATGCGACCGCGTTGATTTGGTCTACCACGCGGCTGCAACCGCAGAACTTATGACCATTATCATTATACTCCTATAAAATTGTAAGTCGTGTTGGTTTGGTGACGCTCAATACGACATTATATAAGTATTTTGTACTACTTCTTTTTTTCTAACAATCTTTCTGTCACATTTCATCAAAGTTGGCGTTAAACCTTAAAGAGCAGCTGATATATTTATATACATGTAATTTAATTATATTAATCACCAATGTTTATGTTTTTTGTCTGTATATTTTCCTCTATGTTTCCTGGCATTCATTTCGCAAATGGTTATAACTGTTACGTATTGTTTCAACCTATTAATTTAAGGTGTGTATCATACATATTTTGCAGTTATTGGACGATATGTGCACAGTCCCTTTTCATTGTTATTTTAAGCTCATATAGTTACGTAATTTACTGGTGGGTAGTTCATTTCCTTGTAACAAATTACGTGGCGCTCATTTTAAATTCTTACAAACAATTAGATTTTAATTTTGCCATTAATATTTTCTGTTAGTTATTTATCTCCTTCGTAGATATCTCTTTAATTTTGAAATTAGAGGTACAGTTTCAGGTCGTGCGGTTTGGCCGTTAGTTAACGCCACGTATTTTGTTGTGAATTTATTGGTTTTCTCTTTACATTTCTATTTGAGTAAAATTTTGTCATTAACTGCTTTAATGTTGGTTATGTTGTGTAATTATTTCTCATTATACTCCACTCTTATCTCGGTTTCGTTCTCTTTCCTCGTATTTCTTAGAATATATTTGAGCACCTTATTGTTGAATAGTTTCAAGCTAAGACATTCTTCTTTTGTTGTGTGCGAACAAAGTTCGATAACTAGCCCCGAAATTTGGAATTTGGTTCTTGTATGTTTTAATCGGTTATGAGCAGTTTTAAGTTTATAAATTGTAGTAGCTATGAGATTGTTGGATAGTTTGGAATTTGGAGCTTTAGCTTTAATGGTATTATGAAAATGGACACTGAAAATCTATAATTTCCTTGCTCAAAACACCCAATCAGGTACAGTATTGCAAATGCAGTTTATGATATTTTCAAGTATTTCTCCTATTTCATTTGTATCCCTTAGAGTTTTATGTTGTAATCTTAATTATCCTTCCTTATTGTTATGTTGGTTATCTACTTGTTGGCGATTTACTGGTTATTGATGTAGTCTACGTTTTGACTCGAAACTTGGATATATTAGAAACATCTACTCTACACGTCTTTGTGGATTACCAGTTTAAGCTTCTGCCTAGAAGTACTTCGTTTACCTACTGTGAACATATATTGGTTATCGTGGAAGCTTGAAACAGCTGTCGTTGATGCAAGACAGAAGAAATATCCTCTCATTATGCAATATTACGGTTCGCATTAAATTAGTAATCAATATCTTGTGTTATCGTCACCATCGTTATCACATTTTGTGATTATCATAATACTAAAGTATCGGCACACTCCGCACCACACAAGTTTAGTAATTAATCCCGGATTAATTGCTAAAATTGTGCATAAATACCATTGCTTGAGATTGCTTCAGACGGAGAGAATTATGTTAACGGATCATTCACCTTTATTAGAAGGTTACCGGGTATAATAGAATTTTGAAAATCGACTTTTGACCAGTTAGAGAAAACTGATAATCGTACATTCAGAAACAAGCAATATAGTGACAAACTAATTCGATCGCCTTGTATATTTTTCAATATTTATGTAAGATAATATACTGCACCAACCAACTTTTTCATCAAGTGTACAAGTTGATGAATTCTATGCCTAATTTTCAAACATTTGTGTATTCATTTAATTACTTTACTTTACTTTCAACATTGGGAATGTTTTTATGCTGAGAAGTTATACCTAAATATGATTTTCTCTTGAGAAGGCTTTTCAGTGGGATTTTTACTAATTTTGAGAATATATTGAAATATGGAAGGGAATTTTGAAATCCAGAATAAGGCGAAATGTGGCAGATCACCATCAGGTACATAAATAAAATTTAGGATTTTCATATATCAATATATAAAACCAAGACAATTTTCTCCGCTTTATTTAGATTCTTGCTGCCACTAAAATATATCCAACGCGTGAAACCTATAGTGGCGTTTAAAAGCCGCACGAGTTACAGTCGTCTTGATTAGGTACCTCGAGGTTTTTTTCTCTCATACATCAAATATTTGCCATTACTGCGACGCTTGAAAGTGCTTTAAACCCGGAAAGCGTTCCCTTACATTTATTTTTTTTTTTGCATCGACCACTCACGTCGTCATAAATAGACGATAGGAAGCAACCCTCGTCGATCCGGCTCCGCATTCCGATTTTCCTTCTTTTCTCAGTTTTTTTTCCACCCTGACTCCTCGTACACTGATTATCGGAATTCGTACGAAAGGTAAGGTCTATCCCACTCCAATAAAAACAACTATGTTGAAATCAAAACGTCCGAATGTGAATTTCAATATCAAACGTTCCAGTCGTTTTTATTGTCTTCCCTTTTCAACTTCCGTTTCGATGAACTTGCAGATGCAGCGATCGAACGGAACTCGAGCTTTAAATTCCGCTTTGCTTGGATATTTACTTGGTAAAAAATTTAGAAATACGAAATCGATTCACTTGTGGATGGGAAATAAAATTATCGAATTACAAACAAGTTTTACTTTCCGTTTTTACAATCCTCATAACTATTATAAATGGCGAATAAAAATAGTCCGCGTGTAACAGCACCTTACAGTGTACCGAGACCTTGAAACATTTGTCGCGATGAACTGATACTGGAATGTTGTTACCTTGTTTGAATAATCTGATTAATTACCACAGAACGGCTTTTTGAAAATGCTTATAAAATAAAATATTTATAAATTTCATACATTTTACGATGACATTACATTAAATTTATCTAAAGGTATATTATATCAAGCGAATTATGAATTACCAATTCAATTCATTGAATTTGAAACAATTAAAGTATCAGGGAGAGAAAAAATTCTTAAGAGGGTCTATGTTAAACTTGTAGAGGCTGATATTCTGATTAACGAATGAACAGAAAATGAAATTCATATTTCTCCCAAAACCTTTAAAGGCAAAGATGAACAACCGATTTTCATTATGCAATGAAAGAACAAATTCATGTACATATACATCAACCTTTACACAATGAAATTATTAGGCCTAGTCAAATTCTGTGGGGTTCGCCCATAAATTTTGTTAAGAAAAAGCAGATGCAAGTAGAAAAAGAAAGACTAGACTAGAAAGACTAGTGATTGACTATAGAGCAATAAATGAAAAGACTGCTGATGACAGATATTTCATTCCAAATATAGAATACATACTGAATAAGTTTGGGGATTGGTTCTCACCAAATTCAAATGCATCCCAAATCAGTCGCTAAAACAGCCTTTTGTATGGAGCATGGTCACTATGAATTTCTTAGTATGCCTTTCAGTTCAAAAAATGGTCCGGCAACATTCCGAGCCGTTATGAATAATTTATTAAGAGATGTTTTAAATAAATGTTGTTTGATATATTTATGTACTATTATCATCTTTTCGCCGTCGTTAGAACATATAAGAAATGTGAAATTAGTATTCGATAAATTACGAAATACAAATTTAAAATTATAATCAGATAAGTGCGAATTCCTCCGTAAAAGAACACAATTATTTGGGAAACATTATTACGCCCGATTTTATTAAACCAAACCCTAAAAATATTCAAGCCACCAACATTTTCCGATGCCTAAGATTCAAAGAGAAGTTAAATCGTTTTTGGGCTTGTTAGAATACTACAGAAGATTTATTCGGAATCTTGCCAAAATTACAAAGCCTAACTAACTCCTTACGAAAAGGAAACAGGAACACATACTCCTGAGTTTATCAATGCATTCGAGAAAAGTTTTTTTATGTAATAATCCCGTTCTAAAATATCCCGACTTTTCGAAACAGTTTAAATTAACCGCAGATGCTTCCAATTTTGCAGTCGGAGTCGTCTTATCACAAGATGATTACCCAATTGCATATGCTTCAGTTGAAATTACTTATTCCATAATTGAAAAAGAAATGCTTGCAGTAACATTTTCGGCCTTACTTATACGGAAGGAAATTTATTATTAAAACGTACCACAACCCGTTGCAGTGGTTATTTTCTATAAAAGATCCAAATTCGAGAATAACAAGAAGGCAGTGATTATGAAATTTCTTATAAGAAGGGAAAATCAGATTAAGCAGATCCACTATCGAGAATAAAGCTTACAGAAAGATATATAAACACAATATTTAGAATCTGATTTAGAATCTTTCCTAGTTAATACTGACGACACATTAGCTGAAATATCTATGGAAGAATTAAATGAAATTTTAAACACTACCCCCAGAAGATGTCCGAATGTAGTAATATTTTCCAGAATAATTTATTAACAAATTTAACATTCGTTATCAACGAGCAACAAATTATCTAACAATTAAAAATAATAAACGATTAGGTTCGGAGTAATTTGGAAAAGACAAAAGAACAAGCTTGCGGGCGGGCGAACAAAGGCAGAAGTGATATTGAGAATGTTAACGTTGGACAGGAGGTATTCGTGAAGAAAAAGTTTAGAAACAAGTTAAAGCCAAATTTTATAAAGAAAAAGTTGTAAAAGTAAACGATAAAACAATTGAAACGGCAAGGGAAGCGAAATTATACAAAGATGTAATTAAAAAGAAGAGAAAGTTTACAAACCAATCTGTGTTGCAGGATGAAGAAGTTATCAATAATCCTGATGGTAACCATGATGAAAGTTGTATCTAGCCACCCGAAAGTTCAGTTATTTGGCCAAAAATCAAGAAATAATAAACGAAAAAAAACGATAATTTAACCACACACATGACATGAATATAATTGAACAAATAGATCGGACCAACAACATAATTTCCAAACTACTTATAGAAATTCAAAACGCTGTAATATTCGCAAGTACACCTATGGATAATACCCATGAGCGCTAGTAAATAAATAAATAATAGGTTAAGATCCATATATACACTAAGCTAAATATTAATCTTAAAGAGTACTTTCAATTATTACATGTAGTTTAGAACATAAAGTTATCCAGAAGCTAGGGAAAAGTATGTTTAGGATACCTACACCTATATTATTTAGTCCCACATATATAGTTTTCCACCCAGTCGTATATGTTAATAGAGAAAATAGTACATATGCCTTGGAGACAACAGTATGTACAAAAATTGAAGATGCATTCATATATAATAAACGCTCGATGCTGAAAACTGAAAATTTTTTTCCTAAATTTGATGAAGAATAAATATACATGTAATACAATTCAAGTTCGTATGGAAATGTTAATATAACAAATGGTTGTGGAAATTTACCAATTCATGCACCTGTCAGTGTTGATGCACATTATTATTGCAAGAAAACTGGAATTTAGCAAATTAAATGTAAGGCTTATTAAAATTGGAACCGAACTATTCTATTGTTATAAACAAGAAAGGATTCTATAATCAAGAAGGAGTAGTAAACTGAGAAATACTTCATTTATCAAAAATAGAATCACATACAGTTCCTGCCGGAGACAACTGCTTCATATTGTAATCATTTATAATTTATAAAAAATTATGAATTGCTTATGCCAATAGAAAGAGGGAATCAGCTCAGTTCCACAGGGTGAGGTAACGGTTCTTTCCGAAAGACGCCAAGAACTTTTCTAGGTAACAGTGTAGGTGCAATATAGAGCGAAGCTATCTTTGTGTTGTAGTGTACCTTGAAATATTCGTCGCCAAAAATCAGTACTGTATTGTATTTGTTAATCAGTCTCTTTGTAATTATCATAGAGTAAACTTACCACCAAGCATTTTTTTTTAATTACGAAATAAATTCTTAAAGAAAAAACAAATAAAGTGTCTTTTTTTGGCTGTGCTAATTTCACGATTTTATACAAAAAAAAAGAATTACCCGCGGTTGGAGGGTTAACGTACTTGACGCTTCAGCAAATATGCCGCCAATTTTTTTTAGAAGACTTCTAAATATCAAGTGTTTGGCGCAAAGTATCTGCAAAAGCCTACATAATAAATCAATATGCGTTGGTGCAAATCAATATTTTGCAACTATTTGTGTTTATATCCCAACAAGTATACCTTCTATCTCTAACTCGGTTTATTCAAATCGTTTTTCTCTTATATAGGAAATAATTACGCGAAGGCATCGATCTGCTCCTCTGTTTAGAATAAATCTTTGAAGGAGATTTTTTACACTCCGAAATATTTCTAATACCGGCCCAAAACGCTCCATCAAATTGATGTTCGCAACAATATGCTTGACTACATTTGCATGTTAGTTATAACACTGACATTTTTACCAGCTACCTCATAAGTTCTACACGAGCCAATTTCAAACTCAATATCAATACTTCTAGTTCTTTGACACTTCTAACATTCTTAGAAACTTGTTTGATGTGACGGTTTAAAAACCAGATTATCGTATTCTGAGGGCAAATACAAATGGAACATTTCAATATAAAAGTAATACCTTCCATAACGAGGGGTTCGTCAAAATAATGTCTTTCTACAACAAAACGTGTTATGGGAGGACCATTAGCATGAAATAGTACATGTTACATGTTACTATTAAGTAACAGTTCTATTTATTACTAAAATCATGGGTTTCCATTGTTTGTAAGGAACAATAAATAATAGATAATTTCGAATCTGCTGAAAGTAGACACCAAAGAGACAATGTTCTGATATTTATTAAATGATAAATTTAAAAAAAATATATAATTAAATGATGTGTACATATCGGAACCACTACTAACCACAGCTGTGAATTCATTTTTAATAAAAATTATCATAGCAAATTGTGATGTAAGGATCCAACACGTTTGTGTAATATTTTTTTGGTGTTTCCCGAAAAGGTATATAACAATCGCTTTTCATTTAGTGTAAAACATGTATGAGTTTAGGCTTTCGTTTGTTTGATAACGATAATCTGTATTGAGGTGAGTAGTGTAGATTCTGATTCTGATCTAGATTAACTACAGCATCATTTGGAGTACGGAGTTTCCCTATTAATTTTGTGAAATTTTAACGAATTGCAGTATCATGCCATTGTACATGTACTAATTAAAATCTATGATTGATGTCGTACTGATAGATATATGTGTGTCAACAACGTATTTATTTCATCGGTTTATTCCGGTAGGCCAAATTCAACAGAAGCTATTCCGTTTCATCGAATTATTTTCGCATTTGTGAAAATGATTTAAATGGTTAAAATTATCCCACTTGTATTTATGTATAAAATGCTTTTCTATTCCTCGGCTCTACTTATCTATCAAATAACGCAAGGAATGAAAACAACTATTTGTTGTATAGCTTGATTAATACCTACTATTTATTTAGTAATTAGGATAGCTGTCGAAAAATATAATAGCAGGATAGTTAGTGCTACCATACAATTGGGAAGGAGGGAACCGATATACCTAGAGTAGAATACGTGGCTTTCATGACTACATAACGATAACACTCAGCAACAATGAAATTGCGTTTTAGGTGAAAATACCCAACTCTGAATGAAATTAACGTGCCGAAACGAATACCACTTTGAGAAAAGTTGATTGGTTCTCGTTGCAAAGATATTCACGTCGTCATTCCTCCTTTACATATCAAGCGAGGCCTCACCAGAAACTTGGTAAAAACTATGGATAAGAATGAGTCAGCATTCAAGTACCAAAATTAAAGAGGGCGATTTTGTGGGGCTTCGTTAATTTAACAACACTTTAGAGATACCAACTTTGGAAAACTTATTGAAGATAAGGAAATACAGGTTCGGGATGCGTTCTGTCAAATAGCAAAAAGTTTCCCTGAATACGTCCTTAAAAATTCACTTATTTCCCTCCCACTGTCTTTCTTTCTTAGCAACTGTAGGAAAATCAGTGATGAGTACGACGATCGTTTCCATCAGAACATTGCTATGATGAGAAACGATACCACGGTAAATAGTCCCCTCAATGCTGGATGATTATTGTTAAACGCATTCCCCTCATCAATTATAAGCGTCACTCCAAAAGAAAGCAAAAGTTGTAAGCAGATTAAAGTATTTTTAAATGTATTAAAATATTTATAAATATTCATTTTCTTCTGAAAATCCGTACCCATTACAGCAATTCAGCTTTTTCTTAATCATAATCGTGTTCAGCATCTTGCATTAATTAAGGAATTATCAGATGCATAGAGTTTTCAACATTTTGTTGCCCGATGTAATTATTATAATCGATCCTATCCTTCTCTAGCTGGTTTTCAGCGAAGTACTCCCTTCCGGCTTTTGTAATGTGTGCTCATAATGCCTTTTGTCTTTAGAAAACCTCTGAACAAACTAATAATATACTCAGTAGACGCCAAATACACTAGTGCAATAATCACGACAAAACCCGAAAGATATACTTGGACAGTTGCCTTACTACGCAAACGCATACACAAAAAGAGGCGAACACTATTAAGTGTAATACATAAAGGTGTATCTTATTCCATATCTTTTACACTATTGAGTGTAACATGTATTAGGGCCAAGATGCACGAACAGCTTGAAGCTGTCGTTGTCGGTAACAATTGTGCTGTCAGCGAACTGTCCGTTGCGATAGCTGTCACCAGTTTCCGTTGTCAAGCCCGGCAGCACTATACTATTAAAGTGAGCAGCATTTTCGCTTGCTACTCATAGCTATCAATAAAAAAATTAGTGCTACCAAGTGTATTTAAGAAAGTAACAAATATAATGTTGTGTACACTGAAACTGGTTTTTAACAGATAATCGCCCTATTATGGTATCAAACATGGCACTGGTTGGCGCGTCGGGCGTTCGCAATGTTGATTCTCGGATCATGAGGTAGTGTACTGCGATGTTGGTGAGAATTCTAATTTTGAACAGTCGCGGTTAGTTGCTTACGGACAATTTAGTAATCTCAATTTAAATGCACTTCAAGAGTATCTGCAAGCTTTCAATCTGGATGACATGTACATTGCATAAGATGTTAACGCGAAAGTCGAGATCCTTTTTTCTCGGCTGTTAGAGTTATTCAATTTTATTGCTCCTGTCAGGAATGGCAGAATTCGTAGGGGTGTGCCCCTGGATTACCGACGTTGTCAAAATGATGATGTCAATGAGAGAAAGTGCCAAAAAAAGTTTCCGAAAGCAAGAGCTTCCCATAACTGGGAATATTATAAAGGACTCAGAAACTACACAAGACAAGCTATCAATTGTGAAAAGAAAGCTTACTATGAATTTATTTTTAAGTCAAGGGATTCACGGAAAAAATTGGAAAGAACTTAAACTGCTCAATATTTCTATCGAAAAACATGCGGAGTTACAATTGCAGCTAAGAAATCCAAATAACATTAACGCTCATTTTAAAAATTCTATTACTACTCATTGTGTACTTAATAACGACTTGATCTGCTTTTATTTGACACTAACTAAAAATTATATTTCTGCTAGTTTCTTCTTATAATTAGATACATAAAAACAAAGCCAAAAAGCTTAGTGGTGATATATAATACCAATAAAATAGGTGATAGGATATAGTTAGAAAATCTTTGTATAATAGTTATAAGGAGTATAAGCAAAGAAAGATGTGTACCAGCAACACACAATTTAGAAAATCAATAATAAGTTAGATTAACCTTGAATATTTCCTCCTGAAATATTCAAAGTTAGTGCACACAAATTATATCAATCCAAACACCATACAACAAACTTTATAAGCTGTCAGGGATAATCTGGTACCATTGAGTCAGCTTAAAAATAAATGTTATATGCAGCCCTAGACAATTTCTGTTTAAATTTTGTTTGGATTCACATTTTCTTTCCTTTTATATGTAGAACTTTATCAGCTTGTCCTAAACTAACATAAAGTTTACAACCTCGCGGCGCTTAAACGCGAAATCCCTCTAACATACACACAAGTTCAACAAATCGTATATATGCAATTGAAATTATAAGTGCTATTAACACAAAAAAACTGTTTCTGAATAGACTAAAGCGTTATTGACTAGGAGGAAGATTTTTAGTGAAACGTTAAAGGGGCGTGTTTGCTTAAAGTTCCTTATGTTTTCCCTGGAAACTCATTATTCTACCCCGTCTCGTTTCAATTTGTCTACAGTCAACTGCTTGCTATGTATTCTCGTCGGAGCACTAATAAAGCAATAATGAATAATGAATAAGAAAGTAAGCTACTTTTCGTTATTATCTTGTTTACACCGGAAAAATGTAAAAGCAAGGGAAACATAAGGTAAATTCGTAACAGCGCTGTCCTGCACAGAGAGGCAGGACGAAAACCATTATTCCAAGCATTTCGTCTGCAAAAAATTAAGCAACGAGCTTGCTAGTTATTCAGACTGGGTCGAAGCTACACAAAAAAAACTAATTCTAATTATGCCTATTAGTAAAAGATCTATTATCTTTTGGTACATATTTTTATGATGTGCAGATTGTAAGTAAAACCGCTCTATCCCAAATAAGAACAAAGGCTAAAATAAAAATATCTTTGGCTGTGCACACTGAAATAATAAAATTTGATAAATCATGTTAGCTAGAGTATTGTCTTATATGAAACCATTAAGTTACTAGCAATCTCCTCCAACATTCTTCCGCCATTTGTTGGTGAATTCTCGGTCAGATCTCCAACCCTCAGTTAAACCACTTAATATAATTTTTTTGTCTTTGATTTTTCTCCAGCCGTAACAAATTTAATGTAATTATATTTAATAGATCGTTCTTGCTTCACTCTAAGGGCCATATTTCCCAGTCCTTTACCGACAGAATATGCGAAGAATCCAATTAACAATATGTATTAATCCTATAATAAAATTACATTTCATTAACATTTGTGTATATAATCGTAAGATATTGCGAGACGTGTTTACCGAAAGAAGTCACGTTAAATACAAGAAATAAGGACCGAAAAAGATCCATGCGAAGGGGTGTTATGCTGTCGTTTCCTCGGGATCAGCGCTAATATCAACGCTGAAATATATTTGCCCAACGAGTAGACAAGAGGGGGTCTCGGCTATATAAGCCGAATCAAAATAGGCGTCGCTAAAGCGTTCCGTTAACAGATACTACTGGTTGTACAGTATGCGCAGTGGTGTTAATGACGGCTATTTTAAATGTGATATTTTTAACATTATCGTGTACAGCAGCTAGAAACAAGTAAGAGATATGGTACACAGAAGTTTAACAACTAACATGGATAGAACTGATCGCTGTTTAATGAGACTGCTAAAACGATAGCCTTTTCTGGCACCTACAAAAATTTCAAAACGGGTTGATAAAAATACTGAATTGCACACAATTTGGCAATGATCACAATAAAATGACATTATGGCAGATCTAGAATGAAGTGATTTCATTAAGCAGAAAGGATATTCTACGGCTAACTGAAGGTGTGAAAAATCACGTTGAAAAAAGTGAAGAATGGATGGCATACTTTAGAACAAGGAATACTTCTTATGGGAATATTCGTCTACTGTGGATAGCTTTACATACTGATGTTAAATTATTATTCGCAATGTAGCCTCTTTAACTTCACATCACCCTTGTTCAGACAAAAAAAGGAATTAACGGTGCTTGTTTCTATCATATCACTGCACGTAGAATAATAATAATAACGTTACCCAACAGCAAATGCCAATTAAAGGACAACAACAAAAAAACTGTAAAAGGGTGTAGATATTCTATGATACAACAAAAATTCCGCTTATTTGTATTTTTCAACATATGACAGACAGGTGCTTTCATAAAAATGTTTGTATTTGCTCTCGGAACTCGGAATGTGGTGAAGAAGCGACAGTTACATGTAGCCACTGCAAAATTTATCAGTGACAAAAGGGCTGGAGAGTCTATCTTGTGTTTAAGAAATTCGACGCTTTGTTTTTCCTGACGGTCAGCGAGGGAAGTGAAATCATGCCTGAAGACTAAAGTGCTGAAATAAGTACTTCGACAGGAGTATGTGTTATCTAGGTTGAACGAGAGGTTCTTTAGAAACCTTTTTTGAACACGCTCGATTATTAGTCGATTATTAATGTAAGTAATAGGAATACCTCACAACGGAAGCGTACTCAAGCTTAGATCGCACTAGAACATAATACAAACACTTTATCGAGTTTAAATCTGTGAAACGACTGCACGAATGAATAACAAAGCCCAAAAGCATAGAGGAAGCAGCACACATAGATAGGTGGCCGGTAAACTGCAGTTTACTATCGAACAGGATACCTTTGGATGTCTTTGGTACTCGAAGTATGTGGAAGAGGAGCACCACCGACATTTAATTTAATGTTAAGCTATTATTTATACTGTAGGTGTGAAAGAGCTCCAGATTGCTTTCTATTGAGCACAGTCAGAAAAATTAGTTACGGTTGTATATATTATAATATCATCTGCATAAGCCAACAAATAAGTGTTCAACAAAAAAAGCAAGTCATATATAGTATTATATATAGTCATATATAGTATATAGTCAATATATAAATTAAAGAACGATGACCCAAGACTGGATCCCTGCGGTAAGCCTAATGTTGGAAGGAAGTTAGCTGAAGAATATCCATTATAGTACACGTAGCACTGTCTTCCAGTCAGGTAAGATTTAATCAAATTTAATATATTAACATTCAAACCATAATTATAGTTTTCGTGATAAAATAGTGTGATCAGTGCTATCAAAAGCTTTAGGAAAATCCACGTAGATGACATCAACCTGCTTACGATTATCAAGTGCCTCACTAATATATTGCTAATGCACGCTAAGTTACTAACCGTAGATCTACCCGCGGCTTAACAAAGCCGTGCTGATCTTCAGAAATTAAATGACGTAGGCTGCTATATATGTAATTATACAATAAGTACTCAAGCACTTTAGCAAAGTTCGGAATTATAATTACAGGTCTGTAATTATGAACATCCGAGTGATTGCCGGACTTAAACACCTGAGTTACTCTACTTATCTTCCAGGCATTCGGGAGGCACGAGCTACTTAGTGCCAAATTTAATATTAGTGATAACGGTTGCGACAAAATGGGAGCACAATCACGAATAAAAAAACTTGGAAAACCATCATGTCCAGTAGTTATATTTGATATTAATTTCTTTACACTATTTTGCACTTCACGCTCACTAAATGCACACAAAAGTTGTTATAAGTGAACGCAGTTAATGTAGTCGCATTTGGAAGAGCTGGTTTGTAGATATTATAGAAGGCGGCCGTAACAGCATCCACCATCTGCTTCGGGCGGATAAATTCCACACTGTTACTCACCACACCTAGGAATTCTGGAAGAGTTCCTTTTGCTGGATATAAAACGCCAGAACAATTTGGATCTTCGATGACACCACGCTCTACTTCATCTATGTAAGCGTCGTATGCATTTTTTGTTTCTTGTTTTACGAGTGAACGCAATCCCTTATATTCATTGAAATGTACTACAGCATTTGTTTGTTTCTATTTCTTAAAATGGTACTGCTTAAGTTTAATAAGTTTTTTAATTTCGGTGGTAAACCAAGGAGGAAAAGAAGACGCAGAACGTGTATATTTTGGAACAGCTCGATCAATAATGGTGTACAGTGCATTGTAGAAAGCCTCAACAGGTAAATCAACATTGTCATACTCATGTAAGAAGCTCCAATCGGTAGTCAGAATATCCTCATACAGGGTGAAGAAGTCCGCCCTACGGAAGTTGCATGTCACATTATCTTTGGATGGAAAGTTCACATATTCATCAGGTAAATTCCAAATAAGTTGAATTTCCAAGGGTGGATGAAAAATATTAACTCGCACTAAAGGATTGTCGCTGCGACAAACTTCAAGACACATTAGTCAAAATGAGATCCAGAATATTACCACGTTTATTTTTAATGTTATTCCACTGCTTTGAATCAAGCATGCGCACGAAAGTATAAAGCGATGCGACTTTACCATTGTACCATATGAGGTAATATTTTTCAGTATGATATTCTGGACAGTTGAAGTCTGCCCATTACAAGAAACGTTTCGTACTCCTCAACCTTCATATCAACAACGTTGAACTTTCTGTCAGCTCTAAAAATTGTATACCTTGGGTCAAGTATTTCCGAATCATTGATACTAGCATCCAACCATGTTTCAGTAAACAAAATTATATCAGCGTCAATGGTAGCATTGATAGGATGTAACGCAGCTAGTTTGGACATTTTGGTAATACAGATTTAAAGTTATATTACTGTTGAGCGATTCTGGTTTTCCGACCTCCTAACGTGACTCATGACCTTGGGAACCCCACTTACATATTTAATATGAAGGTCAGTTTCGCCTTACGATATAGTTTTAATTGTAAAGCTGTTTTGTCGTTATCCAAATAAATCGTCTAGAATCTGTCAACCGTCTTTATTTTGTGCCGGTTACGTATAGCTTTAATTACGAACTCACAAACAGGTAAACAAACCTTGAGCGGCCGCTTCAGATTCGTACGTGTAGAATCAAACCTTTCCAGCCTAACGGTGCGAAAGTTTTCGGTGGAAATGTCCAACGTTCAAAGATCACCAACCATCTGTACATCGCCGGCAATAAGGTCACCTCTGCAACTCTGAGGGTTCTCTGGTATATTGTACAATGTACAATCGTTCTCTAGGGCATGCACTGTATTTGTAAGTAATGCAACTTAGCGAACCGCAGTTTGATATCAGAATCAGGAGAACAATGAAAGTTGAGTTTACGATTCTTGGTTCTCATGTAATGAACCTCGGTTATAGACAAATCACTGCATGTGGTATCTATGCAACCCCTACACATATCGCAAACAATCCACGGATTTGCTCTTTAATGGTTCTTAAGGAACAGCACATATAATATAATAAATGTAAATTTCTTCGCATTTCCTTTGTACTTTATTTTAGGACTACATTACAACAACAACACGCTTTCACTAGATCGCTTAATTTTAAAGACGCCTTCGTTCTCGCGAAACTTTCGGAAAAGCCATGCAAAGTATTTTCTACTAGGCAACATCCGGAAATGTTTCGCTGTTACACTCCCTCAACCCTGTAATAATAGTAACAACTGTAAAATGCATAATTAACTCAGAAGTAAGGATTCAAAAAACCGGAGGTAAAGAGCGATTATTTTCATTAATAAATTCTCTAAATTGATTGCCCGTCAGGGTTCAAAAAGCAACGCTAGCCTGCTTTGATTCACATTTAAAATCTTTCATCTTAGAATTTATCAAATCCCTTGTGTCTCTCATTTTGGGGCCTTATAAGAAGAGTAATTTATTTAAAATATCACTCTCTATCGATTTATGGAAAAATGTATAGACTGTTATAAAAAAACATTATTTAACCTAACTGAATTACGACACTTATTTTTTTTTAAACACCGTTTTATTGAGCGGAATAGATTTCATATTCTTTATGTTTCAACTATCTCAATAGCTACTCTAATAACAAAGTTATTACAGTTTCAATTGTCTAATGTCAATTTCATCGTATCTCTTTTGTTTTTTATTTTATAGTATTATAAACATACTTTATGGAAAAATTCCCATCGAATAATTGAAAAATATACAGGATGTTTAATTTAAAGACCCCATTGTGATCAGCGGGAAAATCACTACATCGTTGGTAATTTAACATTGTAATAAAACCAAAGCTACCAATAGTGACCCGATAACTATCAACAGGCCGTATTTTTTTCCTGTGAACTATGACTCTTCGACATGGCTGTATATTGCAGACCAACGTATATCTTCATAGTTTTTGCATATTTTTATTTAGGTTTATGACTGGATTTATTCCGTGATTAGACAAACCAGTATACATTTCTTTCTGTTCCTCAATTTTCTTGCACGCACAGCGTTTGTTCTTTAGATTTCTTTTGCAATTTTCTTAGCTACTTTGGTTCGCGGGTGAGTTCATTATGTCATATTTTTGATGTATTTTCTTATCCTATTACAATAACGGTAAAGTACTTCTTGGCGTTATCTTGTTGCTTCTATTGCACTGAGTCAATAGAAGCGGCCCTACGTATCACTATATATATTTCATCATATTTCCTTAGCACGCCGTGGTTCTCGTTAAAAAAAAATTTCTGATAATTTTTTAGGGCGGAGCGCGTAGTTATGCCATTCTTGTTTTTTTTTTTTTTGCATTTTGTGCTTAATTGCGAGGCGGGCCGAAAGAATCAGTGCTGGAATTTCATTCTTATACTTTTCAGAAAGTTCTTGCTTTGTACGGCTTTATGTTAGCCTGGTATTTGTTAAAGTATTGACACTAGTTACCGTTCTACTGTGTTGGTAAAACAAGGAAGATGTACGGTCTATTCGGGTTCCTCGTGACACTATTAACTTCATAGCGATTTCATAGGACTCTACCTGTTTGGAATAAGTATGTATCTCTTTCTTTTGCTGCAATCTTAGGGTTCAGGAGATCTGTATCGGGAGACATTCACGAAAATCATTCCTTGACAACGTGCTTGTCGTATTTTCGATCCCTTGCGCGACTGGAATGTAGTAAACATAGCAAAATATAAAATAAGGTAGCCTAGAAGCACAAGAACACTCCTAAAAAGAATGGAGCTAAAGTAAATTCTAGTAAATTGGTATTTGTAAGGATATTCGAGAATTGATATTGTATAAGCTAACTATAGTGTAAAACGTCGTTTGAAAGTTATGTACAATGGCACAAAAGCAAACCTGGATGATACGCAGTAAACATGTACGAAAGTAGGCCTTGTTTATACTGTCTATACTGCTTCGTCGCTTGCCAGCCGTCCCATCATACTTACAATACAAAGTAACAGCTTTATGTTTTAAGGTTTTACGTTAGTAAATCTGTGAATACTATAGCTATGCTCATGATTTGCTCTTGACATTCCTTCATTAACATCACTCCACAAAAACACATTTGGCAACGTCGCAGGACAATAAGTTTCTATTCTAATAAGATTTTAATCAAACACGTTCCTATTGAATTTTAACATTACGTCCTTGCATATTATGTATAGAATTCCCTCAACAAAAAATATTTACCCTGACATCGACACATTGTAGCCTACCTCGACTACGCACACAACAGCAAGGGTAAATATAGTAACCACCTCCATAGCTACGACACGCGTCTCAGTTACGCAATTTCCTATCATCGCATATACAGGGTTAGATTTTCTGCAAATTACTATGCACAAATAGATTTATTCTTGTCCCATATTTTTTTACCGATGCAATACGATACAGGACCGCAATTGAAGCACAGATTCTATGCTAGATTACAGCACACAACTGTACAAACTCAAGTTTTATTGACTAATAATATCACTATCTTACGAACGACGATTAATTTAAGAATTTACATTGGGATCAAATTTGATGTTTTAAGATATGAGAAGGTTGAGCACAAAAGGAGTTACTCTACCGTTTCATCTCTAGCCTGGTTGGCTGAACTTACAATTACCCCTTACTCCAATAATAGCACGCCGCTTCCAAAACTAAGCTCCTAGCCACAAGAGGGAAGTTAACACTGAGGGAATGGACATACCAGAGTCACAAAGCCTGATGATGCGTGGCGATAGTTACAACTAACCTGGATGCTGGAAATAACATTATAGTAATAACGTAGGTTTTCATGGCCAGAGTCGGTTAAAACTAAAAGTGTTCCGGATTCGAGCTGTGTCATAGTTAATCGAAAACTCGACCTTTCGTCCACAATTATAAGGGGTTTCTTCAGGGGAAATGTTAGGACACAGTTAGCACGGTAAACCACGCAACGGCTTCCATGTGCCTGTGAGGTGGTAACCTATAATAAGAAGAAATCATCAATACTATAACAATTAACACTTAATAGATATTCTCTAATGCCTTTTTAAAATAAATTGAAATTATGAGACCTTTTAAATGAGACGGTAAACTGTTGTAAAATTTACAGCCAATATAGTAAGGGCCTTTTTGATAAAAGATTTTTCTATGGGTATATTTATGTAAAAAACAAAGCCTCAAATATATACCAATCATAAAGCGTAAACAGTGTCTTATTTTTAAAGACCTCTCTGCATGAATCTCTAACCAATACTAAATATCGTCCTAATTGCACGTTTTTGAATTAAGAAAACTCTGTTGGAGTCAGATCAGATACCCCAGTGAATAATACCGTATCTCATACACGCAACAAAATTTTAATAGTAAAAAGTTTTTAATGTTTCAACATTGCAAGTATTTATTAATTGTTTTAGAACATAACACACATTAGAGAGCATTTAGAGATTATCAATATGTTGAGTCCATCTTAAGTTTTCGTAGATTGTTTAGCCTAAGACTATAGTTGATGATATAGTGCTCCAAGTGTCACCATGAATGCTTATTTCTGTGACCAATTTTAATTTATTATGAAAATACATGAATTTGTTTTTTCTTTATTGAGGATTAGGCGATTAGTTGACATCCAGATATTAATATTAGTGAAAATTATTTCTGCTTTATGCAGCATATTATGTTACGTTAACATCATCGGCGACAAAATAATTTGCGCTTGAGACAAATTTTTCGGAAAATCGTTTACATATATAAGAAATAATGAAGGGCCTAACACAGAACCTGACGTATCCCAATTTCCACATCTAAAAACGAGGATTGACATTCGTCAACCACTAAGCTTTGTTTTCTGTGCTTAAAATAGGATTGAAACCATTTTAATGAATTATCTCGAAATACATCTCTATAGACATTCTTGGGATGTTTAAAGATCTCTAATTTTCCAATTGTAATAATAAGAAAAAATGTAAACTAATGAAGTCACACTGACTAATATGTAGTACCCAGTGCATACATATACACACATATAATATATTGATACGATTTTTTGAAATACGTACGCATTTTTCTTTTCTCCGTAAAAATTACTTCTTTTGATAATTGCTACTTAGCCTTAATTCTTGCAATTCTCATCGTTTTGAGTGTAAGATGAGATCTCTCTGTTAGTGTATTTGTTGTATTTCAACAATAATTTTGTCTCCTGTTATTTGTCTGGCAAGTCTATTATCGTTTACACGGCAGATTCTTTTCTTGGTTCTCTTTTTCTTTTGCATTTTTGAGAATTATTTTAGTATATACGGAGTGGTGTATTATCGTGATTTTCCTTTGTTATCTGTTCGAGTTCCTTGCCGTTGCCCACATTTTGCCTTGTGTTGTCTCACTAAGTCTCCGTGGCCTGCACCTCTAGGGTGAAGATTGTGACCCTTGTTTATTCCTACTTCCACCACCAAATTTTGTAAGAGTTATTTAATAATGCCAGCTTGCATGTGTTGCAATAAAACCGAGGAATCTCATAAAATTATTAATTGTTGTGTTTGTGACAAGCCGTATAAAATGATTGCGTTAATGTCTCATCATCTGAAGCATACAAAATTCATTTAAAAACTGGGTTTACTTGGGGTAAAAATTGTACCGACTTGGGTAATACTCTGAGTAGCCTGCGCTCAATTATCGCTTCCATTCAGAAAAAAATAAAGAGCCTGTAGCAGTCGGTTTTAGAGATTATGTCTGCTCCAAAAATACCTCTTGTTGCAACTAAAAAAATCATACAAGAAATGTCGGATCGTGAAAAGCCTAAAACTAATATTGTTATTTTCGGTTCGAGGCGAAGTATAACAACAATTCAGAGCAAATTAACCTTGACCGTAAGCTGATTGATGTAATTTGTTCTACTGTTCAAGCTGCTGACGATGGTGTGAAAATATCGCGGTTGGCTAGGTTTGATCCTACACGCACTGATCTCCAACGTCTGCCTAACGCTTCTTTTTCTACTGAAACTAATGTAATAACCATATTGCGCAGTATTTCGAAACTCAAGCCCAAGTTTTCCAATCTCTCCATCTATCGTGACCGTCCCATGCAACTACAAATGCATAAAGACGTGCACGCCCAACTAAGCGTCCGTCAAAGGAATTGTGAGACTAATTTGAGAATCAAATATAAGAATGGCATGCCGTCTATTACTTCTACTTTAAACTAAATACTTACAACGGTTCTCCAATTACGAAAAAATTTATATTATCAAAATACTCGCGGTTTAAGATCAAAAACACATTCATTCTTTACCAGCGCCTGTGAGTGTTCCTATGATGATATCGTTATTACAATTATATTAAATCATAGCTGGATGATTAAGTTTCTTCCTCTGAACGCATACCTCATACATATAGTGTGGCGAGATGTGATCGTAAATTTAACCTAATAGACCGTGCTACTGGAAGAGGTGTTTTCGTAGCTTTTGGAGATAAAGTTTCTTTTGAAATTGTTGATTCTTCTACCCTCTTATCACTTAGACCTGTTATTGATTTTGTGATTTGTAAATGTCGTGTTCAATCTAACAGTTTTTATACGGCTGCTGTTTATGTTCCACCGAACACAGTACAACATGATTTTGAGCTTTTTTGTGAATATCTTGAAACCTTAATCGATAAGTCTACTATTCAATCAGTATATTTCCGTATTTAATTGCGATAGTAGGCTACTGGACGACTGGACGAATTTCCGTTTGTGCCAGTTGATCGTAATTATCCTCCGTTATCTATTCATTTTTCACTTCCTTCATCTTCTTCAAAATCCTGATGTTTTCCTTCAAATGGCAATATCACATACAATTTTAGAAAATCTAACCTTACTCAACTCCTACGCGAGCTTGCATCTGTGAATTGGTCTTTTTTAAGGAATATGCAATGTTGATCTCGCTGTTCAATTGTTTTATAATACACTCTATACTCTATTTGATTCTTGTGTCCCAAAATATGCATAAAAAACATTCAATCACGTTATCCACCTTGATTCACTAGTAGTACCATTTCTAATCTGAAACTAAAGGAATACTATAGACGTCGATGGACTTTTACTAAAAGTGTATACTATCTGAATCGTTTTAAATGACTCCGAAAAATCTGTAAAGATGAAATTTCTTTGACTTACACACAGTATGTTGCCCATGTAGAAACAACCGTCATTAATGTTCCTAAAACAATTTTCAAATTTCTTCAAAGTAAGGTTTAACAAGATTCCCACAGATACTAGTTTACAGTGATTGGGACCCGGAATCTCCCCAAGACATTGTCAGCACCTTTGCTCATAAATTCAGTTCCTCTTACCTTCCTTTCCTTGTGGTAAAGTTGATCATGAAGACACACACCAATTCCTCTTACATTATCTGCTGTTTCTGTAACAGATCTCATTAACATCATGTTCTCATTTTCGCATAATTACAATGCTGGTGACGACTTAATTCCCCATTGCGTTGTAAATAGTGCTCTCCACATTCTTGCTGAACCACTGTCAATTATAATAATTATAATTAACTGCTCCATTCGGACCTGTATCTTCCCCTTTTTTTGGAAGCAGGTCAGAGTAATTCTAGTTTTTAAGAAGGGAGAGAAGAAGCTAGTGGATAACTATAGACCAATATCGGTTTTGTCTAATCTTCTCATCTAATCTTATTCTCCACCATATATTATCACACAAAACCCTATATTTCACCACACCAACATGGTTTCGTACGAGGAAGGTCACAGTTACTTGTGTCGATTACCACAAGGACAAGTGGACATGATATACACAGACCTCAGTAAGGCATTCGACACATTAGATCATAGTGTTTTACTTCAGAAATGTTCTGCGTTTGGCTTCAGTCCATCATTTATTCGACTTCTAAAGTCCTATTTGACCAATAGAGGCAATTATGTTTTTTATAATGGATTAAATCTTTCGAGTTTAGTCCGTTTTCAGGTACTCCACAGGGTTCGAATTTGGGTCCATTATTGTTCAATCCTTACGTCAGTGATTTACTTGCTTCTGTATCTTGCCCTATTCTAGCTTATGCAGATGATTTAAAAATATTTATGCCTATTAAGAATTGGAATGACATTATTGAGCTACAGCGTAACCTTAATACGATCACCGGTTGGTTTGCCTCTTCCAAGCTGCTGATCAATGTGAACAAGTGCTGCTACATGTAATTCACAAGGAAATTTAACTCAAATCCTTCCACTTACTCCATTAACAGCCAAGCACATCTGAGAGTTAATGAATTTTGTGATCTTGGAGTCATTTTTTATAGTCGTTTGGGCTTTGGGTTGCATATTAACCACCTTTGCATTTCCGCATCGAAAGTTTTAGGCTTCGTAATGCGCACCTGCAGGTACTTTGAGAATATATTCCTTTTCAAAATTTTATTTTATACCTTTGTTGTAAGTAAACTCGAATATGCTTCACCTGTTTGGTTACCGCACTACATCTATCTACAACTCCAGATCGAGAGGACTCAATTTCTTATCCTTCAAGATTGATGAAGTTTATTCAGTGCGAAACATCGATTATGGTGCTCTTCTCGATCGATATGGGCTGCACACCGCCGCTTCTCTTCGGGAGCGACAAAGTGCACGTTTTACCTGGAAATTGGTGCATGGCGTCCTTGATTGTCCCGACTTACTTTCTTTCTTCGAACACCTTCACGTTCTCCTCCTACTTTCTTCCTTCCCATACCTCGAACAAATCTGTTATCCTTTTTTCCCTTCTATGTGTGGCATACTCGATACACTCTATAATGATATGTTTTTCAGCAAAATTTTGTTTTCTATTTTGTCTTCAATTATTATTCTTCGTTTTATTATTGTACGTATTTTTCGTATAATCTTGTCCTGTAACTGGAAGCCGTTGGACAATAAAAACTATTATCACTATTATTATTATTATACATGATGTTCAGCGATAGCCGAACACGAGGGGAGACGTGTCCAAACGCGACGTACGCACTCTGTCAGACGAGTTTGGACAAAGCGTTGTGCTTTGCCGATATACACCAAACCAGACGAACAAGGGATTCTATAAACACCTTTACTCGTTAAGGTGGGAGATTTGTCTTTGAGAGAGGGAAGGATTTCTGAAACCTTTGAGAGAGGTTTAAAGATCATTTTGATGTTTTGTTTTCTCAAAATTTTAACGATTCTATCCGTTACGTTGTGGATATAGGGAGGATAAGCGGTAGGTAGTGTTATGGGATGAAGATGGTTGTTGATGATTCTGTTAATATCCTTACTATGAAAGCTATTTTACTATGAAAGCTATTGTTGGAATGGTCTTCTGTACATGATTCAAGCTCGGTGGGAAGATTGTTGGGTTCAGAGACTGTCACCGCTGGGCGAACCAAGGAGGTAATAACTGAGAACCTTTGTGCTGGGTGATGATGTGAGGTGACATTGAGATACCTATCCGTGTGTATGGGTTTTACAGTGTAGGTTACAATATCACTGTATAAATAAAGAAATAATTCCAAAACCAAATCATATTTCGCGTAATGCATACAATGGAAAACGCAAAATTTGCTCATCTGATGACCACTATGTTTTCAAAGATCAAAATTCAGAAAACATTACGGTACCTCCTATAACAATAGCATACGACTATAGTGTTGCCAGAGTTCAAAAGTTTCCTGAAAACATAAAAAGTATGATACTTTAATTATTAAGATTTTCGATTCAGAACCGAACCAAGAATATTGTTGCGTGTGGCTTTCGCGCCAATTTATACATACTTTGTGAGCTCATCAATTAATTAATAGTGTTATATACACATATAGTTTACCATAATATGTATACTTAAAACGCAGTTTGTTATCCAGTAGAGCAGACGATTCCTGTAACAGTTTATACGCAGATCAGGTTGATACAATTTATCTGGACTGACGAAGGTAAGATAAAGATTTTGAAATCACAAACAGCTTTCCGACATTGTCGGTTATAGAGTGCGCTTGCTTGCTTACTTCATTCCATTCCGACGTCCGTGAGAAGAGATCTATAAGGATCCAATTGTGGAAAAAAGGAAACATGCATAAATAAACCGGTTGACCCTAAATCTTACAGACGCAGTTTATTGTGTATACTTTCCGCTTTTCCTCACTGTCGTTTCGAATAAACGGCTTCTTGGGAACGCCGGAACAAATGGGTGAAAATACAGAACGGATTGCCTTAATCAAGTTGGCCACGGTTACGCGCCGACGTAGCTAAATGGCGAAAGCTTTTTCGCACGCTAACTTTTATATTTGGCGGAATGAAAAAAGGCTTTTGACACCTTGCGTATATTTTAGCGAATTTTAAATCCGCAAAAGCGTGTTTTATTATTTATGCGCGTATTTGCAAGGCTCGTATATTGAAGGAAAATTGCACGGCAAGATTTGTTTCCCAGGACGTAAAATTTTTTGAATTCTTGAGTACGCGTACATGTAAATAGCCAGCCGACTTTACTTTACAAATAAACTGCATATTTGACATGTGCGAAGCACGGTGGATATACATTCCGCATTTGGATCGTTATTCGGTGGTTATATGCTTTAGAGATAAAGTAAATATTGCTTTCGGTAAGTCAACAGCATCATATTGATGGAATATGGAATTATACCAAAATATTTTTCCAAAAAGGTGTAAAACAGGTACAAAAAGGCCTTTTGTTTACGTATATAACCCTTACAACTTGCATTATTTAATCGCATCATATCGAGGTTATGTAGCGTGCTGCTGTATACAAATACATCTATATGTGTGTACTGGGCATAATTGTCTAGCCGCGACTTTACATTTTCAGAAACATTATCCATTATTCTTGAAGTATCCATTTGTATCTACTTCAATCAAGACTTAATAAATAAGAAAGACGTATTTACAAATCCTAATCTTTCGGCGTCCGAGCTAATGGCACAAGATCAACCATCAGAACTGTCTGCCACAGTATTATAACGAAATGACATTTAATTACATATACATATTCTTGTTAAATACATGAATGTAATTAGTTTTTGAAAACGTCAAATCTTACATTGGCTAGTTCATTCAAATATTTCGTTCAAGGAAAGTAATATTAACGCAGTAGGGTAGGTTGCTTTAGAAGATTTCCAAGTTTTATGAAAATGAATTATGAAAACTTTTTCTTTTATAAACTTGCGTTCAAGGGTAAGTATTTCTTCTTACAAACTGAACAAAACTTTCGTAGTATAATTAGTTTTTTTTTATATGGAAGCCAGCACAAAACTGGAATATTGACAACTGGGTATAAGATTATCACATGTACCTTTTAAATCTCTTGACAATTCTTCCAAAAATCACTAGTTTCTTCCTGAAAATCTAAGCTGCTACTTACATTGTTACAATGCGTAACATAGCACAAAGGTTAAGTAAACTTGTTGAACCATTCCAAAAAGCTAAGTTTATGACATCGACCAGTTAAAAATGTTCTCTAAAAATAATCTCACTTACCAATTCTGTTTACGTAGGCTTCCGCCGTCAATAAGATTATACTCTTGGTTTCCAGGTTCGAACCAACTCGTTGTCGAGTTAAATTGGATTTGGTGGTCAGTTTAGAGTCTATGCGTAGCCAGCGCGGACCCGGTTAACACAACAACCGCGTACAACGCTCGTGCTCAGTAACATGGCAGCTAACCGATCGCTTTGTTTTATCGATGTACACAATACCGCACGAACATGGAATCTGGAAGACACCAGAGGCTTCCAGATGATTACAGTCTGTGATGCGAAAGTAGTTTAAAATTAGGTTTGATGTTGTTTTTTATGTTCGTGAAGATGATCTTGCTGATGCGATTGACGACACCTTACTTGCTTAAGGAAATTAAGATAAACTGAGGGGAGTTAAAATTCAATTTAAGTCTACTCGCATCTTGTCTCGCAACTCTCACTATTGTAACAGAAAAATCCATGAATCTATAAATATCTCTCAACACCCTAGCAATTTAAATCGCAACAATGGCTATCAAGGAGTTTAATCAGTTGTAAGTAATCTGGGTCATCATCTGGGTAATCATTGCTAAAGCCTAAAAATCTGCTTCTAGATTATCTCAAAAGCAAGTATAATGTATTTAATTTTCAGCATTAATGTCAGAAGAATTAAGCAGCGTAGAGAGGAGTAATAGCATAACAAACTGCCACCTACGTAAGATGGGCGAGCAAAGATTTCACTTCGAGCGGGTTGAAATCAAAAACGAGAAAAATTAAATCACAGTGTGCCCACTAAGTGTGCCAACTCATGTTATTAGTATCAAGATGATGCGGTGAAAGAGATGCTGGTGTTTTGAAACAACTGCTAAGTTCTAGAAGGGAAAATGAGATAAAAAATACCCTTTCGGAAGACTAGCCAACAAATACCTAAATATTCACCTGAAGAAGCACTAGCTTTGATAACCGTTACAAAACTGTCCCGCCGAAAATATCAAGCTATTAGAAAAGCGGCACTGCAAAAACGACTAAAGATATATCCATCGAATGAAGAAATAAATAATGTGAAAACACTGTGCTACTCTCCCGATAATGAATGCAAAATCACAGAATCCTTTGTTGAAATTACATTGCAATCACTGGTAGATTTAACAGCAACCACTTTACATTGTGTTAAATGAAGCACTGAGTACTGAATACTACGATTTTTCTAATAGGGAAGTAATGGTAGTGGTGGGCATAGCAGATACAAACAAAAATCAAAAAAGTTAATTTTAGGACGCTCATATTATAATAATTTCATTAGCACCTCTGCAATTACACAGCTTTAATAAAATGAGTCAGTTAATTACATTATGACAAAATCCTCAGCCATCATTAACTTCATAGTGTAGATCTACAAGGTTTAAGTTTGCTAAGATGAATGAACAATTAATGTTTAATGCAATTTGAGAGTATGAATAACCAAATTACAAACGTTCTGCTAACTTTGGTGAAACTTGAAAACGAACGCTCAAAATAACTCGAAATAAATTTGAAACATCCATGGTAGATGGCAATATGTAACATTTTAGCATTAAGTAAAGCTACGCAAAGATGTATTTGCAAAGCAGCTTCTAAGGAAATTAACATTTTAGAAATTATCCAACCACGTAGAAGTGACGTTTAGACCCTTTGTTGGGACTTCTATCTATCTATTGGATCTATTAGATGTCCAAATAATACTAATGGATTATATTGTAATGTTACAAACTAACATCCAAAGGTTATCTGTCATTAGCGCCTTTTTCCTGGGCTATTATCTATGGAGGGTAGGCAGTAAAGAGATATTGTAAATCCATCCAAAGACGGTAGTGGTGAAAATAGACTATTACTTCTTTTGTATTTCATTTTCTCGTTCACAAAATTTGTAAATCAATGTAAAATTTTTCTACAACAAGACTCAGTGTAAAATTTAGGCATATTCAAATGTAATCTTATTAATTAATAATCGTTCGGTTAGTTTTCATCAAAATTCTCAGCAAAGTTTCACGTTGTAATGTTGTATGTGGTCTAAAATATCATCAAAGAGCACAGAATCCCAACTTCAGTTGTGTCCCTGCATCATGCTACATCTAAAATAAATAGTTTCGGCATATATTTCGACAGCAATTTATTTTAAATGGTAAAAATCATCAAAGGTGGCTATCGAATTAAAACAATCGCAAACCCTGTTAAACAATGAGCTAATTTTATTTTTTACTTTGAGTCTATCTGTCTTGTGTCTAAAGTCCCCAGTCAAAGGTGGTTATTTGAAGGATTCAAATTAGAATCCAAAAATGGGTTAAAGTAATTAATCAGAAGTAGCTGAGTTTCGACAGAAACACAAACATACCGTTTATGAAGCGGAATTTCGATAATTAAGGTTAGTTGCCATTTACGTTTTATATCTCATTGAAAATTTCATTTATCAATTCTGAATTGCTGAAAGAGTGTTTTAAGAATACCCCGGAGTTTTACGGCCTTAAATTCCACCTAAGTAATTTCCGAAAAACGAAAGAATTTCGAAATTTTCTCTATTTTTCTCCACGAAAAATATTGCAAGTTATTACATATATAGTATATATTAAAGGTGCAGAAATTGCAATGCCGTAAACCAGAAGAGAAACTATTGCCACTACAAAGAAGCATATAACAGAAAGATTTAGATTGATTGTTAGATATCCCGAAGACGGAAGGAGGAAGTACGAACGATGGCAATGCTGGTAGAAGATTCCTAAAAAATGTCAGTGTGGCTTTCGACATAACAGGAGTTAACCAATCATTAATTCACTGATTTTATATAATATTACGCACATTAACTCGTGGCTATGATATAAAGGTTACTACCATTAAGCAATATTGTGACGAAACTGCAAACTTATACATCTTTTTGTACAACTGGTACACAATGTCAGTTGCCCTGCACAAAGTACTACTGAACGGCCGAGAAGCTGTACAACACTTTTCACTTCCAATTGAGCAAGTTTCAGAGAAGGCACTGAAAATCATAAAGAATTCTGAAAAATACGATTGGAACATTCAAGAAAAAAATCTACAATCAAAACAAATACATATATACTGCATATTTTTTTAGTTAGTTCTGATCCCAATCACAACATTTAAGCAACGAGAAAAAGTTGTTAACCCTATTAACCCTGAGGTTATAAAATTATTGAAACTTCCAAATACAGAAACTACTAAAGCTCAGATACTAGAAAACAAGGACGATTTATTGATCAGCCAAAACAATGATTCCCACGGCAGTACCAGTTCTAATAGTAATTGAATTATTTTATGCCTTAAGCCTTATTTTATAGTTGTAACTAAATTCTAGCTGAAGTTCTTATCCCAAGTTATAATTATATTCTGCTAAATTCGCAAGCGTTGGAAGCGTATCGTGCAGTTCGAGGGACGACCAAAATCGCATTGAATCATTTCGATAGTTTGTTTTACGTCTCTAATGGAAGTCAGCCGATTTGTATAGTTTTAGAATATTTCGGTGAACAACGGCCCTTACTCTCACAAGGGACGATCTTGAATCCGAAAATTCAGCAAATTATGAAAGTGGGAACATAGGTATATGTTAGGCATTTCTTTTCTGTAGAAAAACACTTTCAGTGGATGAAATGAACTTTTGAAAATTGGAAATTTTCCATTCTGCCTATGCGCATAACTCGCTGGCGGTAAGAGGTAGAGAAAAAGTGTTAGTACAAAAATTACTTGTTTGAATGAGATTTACGAAGCACTCAATAAAGAAAATTAAATATATCAGCATTTTTGCATAATTTTTTTTTTTTGCTGTGTGTGGAATGCCAAGCACAATAATTTTCATATCCAGAGCAGATGCAACCTATTTTGTAATAATGTAAAATTTGTTTTTAATTAAATTTACTGAATTGGTTTCATTAGATTAGATTGTTTGAATTTTTTATTGAAATCGAATTGCACGACACAATAAAAGATATCCTTCCTCATGCTCAGAAAGAAGTTTTCAGTGGAAGCTGATACAACCCTAGAATGTTTGCAGCCGCACACACCACATTCCGTAGAATTTGTAGATGAGGTATGTACGCCTACACAGGAAAAAGCATTAGAAACGATGGGAGCTGAAGAAGAGTATATATCAGAAGAAGGAGATATTGTCACTTTAGAATACAAAACCATCTGCTGCTAAATTTTGGAACAGTGGGAAGAAAAAACGACTTTGAATACCGTCCAGAAAGAATTTCGCAAAGTTTCATCTATACAGCAGTTGTACAGGTAAATGGTGAAGTAACATTGTGGAATAGCAACATTTGTTCCCTGTTATGCCTTCCAGACAAAAATAAGAAACCGCATTTGCCTACCGTTCTGTAGTCTATCCTATGCGTCCTTCTGGTGTTGATAGGGAAGAAAAGGATGAATAAAACATTCATGGCCGCTACGCCCAGTCGGCGAAGGTCGTAGGTCGCAGTGAATAATTTCTGGCTCCCGCGGCAGGAGCCACCTATACGGGAAGCCGGCACCCACTAGTTATTACTAGAGATGACAAAGGCAGGTGAAATTATACTTCTTTCCAGCAACTAGACAGACTCGTGTTTTGTCGACTCTCGGGGAAACCAGTAAGCAACACGAACCCTTTCTTATTAGACGAATAGATACGAGTCTGTCTGGTCGCTGCAAAAAAGTAATAATTTCACCTGCCTTGGTCATCTCTAGTTATCACGAACGTCCACCCGATAGCCGTGGGCGTGGAAAACTGAGGTACGTGTCCAGAAGTCGCATAGGTATGCCAGAAGGGTAAGGGTAACTACTCTACTTAGGTAATTTCTCAGTCTAGTACTGTAGCTTGTGACGGAGAAGTAATCAGAGAAACATACAGTAAAGTTAAGTATCAAAAATTTTAATCTTCAAGATCTCGTAGGTTTACGGCTTTTCATAAACATAGATGCTCATCACCATTTATTACCCAGCATAAAAAAAAGAAAAGAAGTGTTATACACCTACCTTGAGATCTTGAGACAGGTGGCACGATGAAGTTTGATACCTCAAGCCGTAGATTACGTCGATTTAATACTCTAAAATATCGATAATCACCTATTCGAAACAGACTTCTTCTCTGAGCGGAGTAGGCCACAAAATTTAACGATAAACCTTACTTAAGGCACTTAATGAATTATTCCATAGAGATAACTTCGAATACGCCCAACCCATGTTGGATCTTACGGAAAAGAGGGCTTCAAAAATGGCAATCCTAACGTTCTAGAATAAAATAGTTTTTGTGATACTTCGTCACTCAATCGGAGCAGTTTTTGAAAAATACATCCAACTTGTATTATTCTGTAGTACTGTTAAACCTTTTATTTTTTCTAAGTGGGAAGAAGCAATAAGCAGAGGTGGTACGCGTGGTAAAAATTTTCCAATTCGTATATAATGAATTTGTAAATGGTATGAATTCAGGTATCATTATTCACAAGTTAGACGTTGAGCGATGGGCGTTACAAGTTAACACGGACATTGGTTTAGAGAATTTTAAAGCATCACGACACTGGGCTTGCAATTTTAAGAAAGTTTAAAAATAGTTGCAAGATAAATAAATAAATTACCTCAACTTTCGTTAATTGTGCAAAAGATGATATAGGGCAGATCAGGATAGATAATACATTCAATACCGATGAGAATGATTTTAATCTAAAGCTACATTCCGACCGCACCTTAGCTGTGCAAGAAACAAAAACTGTTACAGGAGTTGCGCAGTCTATATCCGCAACTACACAGTTATACCATACTCCCAGTAATATCAGCTTCCAGAAAACTGCCCTCACCTCTATTCCTCAAAGAGTGAAGCGGTGATTTTGGTCCAAGTCACAGTCTTTGTTTCTGCCGTGGAGTGTTCATCTAACAGTATCCACGTTTGGAAAATTAACAAATGAATTATTTCAGGAATGATTACTGTTCTACTACATTAAAAAACAATATACCATCCAACCATACCTAATTTTTTATTACTCTCGCTGTAAAACCAATTAACAAGAAATTACTTGTTAGATTAATGCTTAAAGTTCTTTTCGAAAAAAGACATTTTGCAACTGCCTTACTAAAAACTGTACTAGGTAGCCATTTAAGAAGTCTAAATGAAAGGTATAACACCATTTAGTTGCCAAGTAATGCTTTCTAGGAAAGAGCATGAAATGAAAGTTATAGACGTCAAGCGTTTCAAAATGTACATCCAAGTTTATTTCAAAACTAAATCATTAGTTCAGCTTATTGATGCTCGATGACATTGTCCGTGGGCTACCTCTATATGTACGTTGCGTCGATTCGGGGCTGCTCGATACTGATTCTGATATTACCTGTTCACAACCCGTACATGATTTCGACGTTGTTGACGTGCAGTGTGTGTTATTCCATAAAACTTGTCGCATATTGCAAAGTGCATATTGCATCCGTACCTCTGGAGTTAAAATTTTGGCGTATTAGAATCGGCGAAACGTGTATTGTACCACACAAGCGATTCGAATTAATTCAAGCTGGCTATGGTAATATAGTACTGCTCAATGTGTTCCAAGTTAGCAGCGGAAAAAAAGAACGCTACAAATCATGATCCGTCTGCTCCCTAAAGCAGTATATCGTGACGCATAATGGGATTATTACAAGCAACTAAGAAATTATACTAAAGATTAGAGATAGAAATTATACGTAAAAAATGCCTATTTGTGCAATCATTTGCACAAAACTAAGAGCTCGCGGTGTCCCTGCTGCTTGGAAATGTGCAGTTGACATCCCGCTCCCAAAGAGATCTGATCCGCAGTCTGTGTCTGACCCGAGATCTATAAGTCTACCCTCTACTCTATCCAAAATATTCGACAAGTTTGTAAGTGTTTAATTAATAGAGCATACAGACACTTGTAATATCCTACTTATATATCAATCAGGTTCTGGTTCTGGACACAGCTACCTGTCGACGTTGTTGAAGGTTACTGATGATATCTTGACCGCATGTAATAGAGACTTTGCAACTATTTTAATACTACTAGATCTTACGAAGGTGTTCGGCACATCACAGATTGCTGTCAGCAATGCGTTTAAGTAGTTTTTTACAAAATGTGTAAGTTAAGTAGTTTTTTACAGAGGTCCCAGTCGGTGAGAATCGACAATAGACTCTGAAGTAATTCTATTCTAATTTCTGCTGTGCTCATGGCTCCGTTTTACGTGTTTTTTCTTTTTCTATTTACACTTGTGCACCGTTTGTACCCTTTACACTTTGTACAGTTCAGATTGATGCCGATGACACGCAAGTATGTTATTCGTTTCCTAAGAATTATCAAGATGCAGCTCTAAATGCTGTTCAGCATGATTTGGATATTATCTCTTGCGTCTACTTACAGCATTCACTATGCTAAATCTCTATCATCTTTCTCGATAATTGGTAGGCGCGTGAAGAGTGAGTACGCCTTTTTCGTTTTCGACTGCATATTGGCGGCGATTCTCTACCTGTAGTGAATGAAGCAAAAAACAAAAATTATGGGCAACATGTTTCGCTATAGGCAGCCAATACCAAAATATATTAGAACGACTTATTGTAATTGGAAGATTCTCTACCAGTACACACAGAATTTGCCCACAAATATGAAGTTCATGTATTTTCTCTTGTGTGTATGGTCCGCGCATCGAGGCTTGCGATCAGAAAAGAATGACATCACAAAATATATATATATGAGTATTTCTTGCAGTTTTTGATAATACGTCGAATAATTTGTTATATTAACTAGCACCTACAAGATGGGCATTGAAATAGTTGTCATATTAATTGATTCACGCTTTTTCAATATTATTAAACCTAATACCCTGTACGTTTTTACACAATCTGATAAAGGAGCCATGGCAAGAAATATTGCTCTACAGCCCGGAATGGGTTTACATCATAAGAGTTGCGTTAGTCAAGCTACCCAGTGGTAGTGTAGTGCGACGTGCTTTAACTAAAATTAGATTATTGGCAATGGACGACGATTAAAACTCAGTTTCTATGTGTAATTATAATAGTAATAACCAAAATCGACGACCGCACGCCTTTAGTTCGTCCTCTGTTAGAAATGTGGTCCGTAATGGTCGTGAGAGAGATGGGAGACGGGCGATAACAAGACTGGACAATTTCGCGCCGCGGGGCTGCATAAAAGCGCGAGTCTATTGTCATTGGAAAATTGTAGCTTTACATGCATCACCACATAACGCAGAAGATAAGTACCACGTTCATTTGGTTTTAAAATTGTGGGATAATAATGTGGGATAAACTAAATCGTTTAGATCTACTCAATCGTTCCTTTTTATGCAAATTGCTTAGATTATTTATAAAGTAATAAGAAACATGATATAGTAGAAAATTATTTTTATTTTCAGTTTCTAAGATGTAGCGCGGAATATGTTCGTTTCTTGTTGCCTAAATAATAACGTATCTGATTATTTTTTACAAATATTGCAGTTTGCTTCTAGTCTTAAGTGTCAAACTCGTAACCATTTGTATAAGCGAAAATATGATTTAAATAGTCTACATCGAATTGGAGTACGATAGTAGTGAAACACTTGTAGTGTACGAATTCTCTTGTCCTGATATTTGAATGAACTTAATATTTAAATACTATCCGGATATATGCTTTCCCGTAGTTAAATGTAGCAGTAACAACAATAACTACTCTTGCATTTCAGCCGATGTTATTGAAGTGAAAAATAGTTTACACCCTTGGAAGAACATCAGTAATAAATATTGAGCATTAGGAATGGTATGAAAAATCGTTGCTTTAAAATAAATCCAGAACTACGGTAATTGCATTTTCCAAACAAAAAATGCTATTTGGTCAATCATCAATAAAAGTAGATTTAATTACTCCGCAAATTACAAATTACCGGATATTTATCCCAATGCTTTAGCATTATGTATTGCTTTTAATAATAATTTTATTAATTTAGCAAAAAACATCGTCATCTCAAGCTATGGTAATACTCCAATCAATTTTGTCTTCATTAACAATAACGTAACCCAGAATTTCAGTTCAGCCGTTATTGAATCAGATGTATCCAATAATATCATACGCACCTTAGAGTGCTGGTTATAATGGAGTCTCTTTCCACCTTATTAAGAATTGTTCTAGGTCGTTGATGTAAGCGTTGACTTACTTGATTAATTTGTCTTTTAAAGGCATCTTCCTCTCACATCTCAAAATTACATGTACAAACCCGTCTTCAAAAAAGGCGAGTTTATTTAGAATACATTTTAATTTGTACGTACCTTGGATAAACTTTCTTTGCTTACAGTAAACTACAGTGAACACTCAGACAAACAAATAATCACTTAGAATTGTTGAGAAGAGAGAAGAAGAGAATTGTTACTTTATTGGCTTGTCTTCATTTGCCTCGACCCCTACAACATTAAATGAATATATCCTTGTTCGCTTCCTAAGGCAGGTTCGCACCTTTAGGCGTTGTAGTCCTAAAACTTGTTTGCACGTTTGCTGTCCTATAAATTGTGTTTATATACAAACAATTTTTACGCCATAATTAATTGGATAGTCTATGCAATATTATATTATATGAAAATCCTTAAATTATGATCAATAGAGAGAATCCGATATTTGTGTTCAAATATTCTTCAAGAGAGCTTCTACACGCTAGTCCTAGAATAACAGATTGAAGGATAGTATGAAAAGAAAAGAATTGCATAGAAGAAGAGTATTGCAGGGCAAAGAGAAGTGATAAGATGAGGGAGGCGTATTAATGTGAAAGGAATAATCTTCACGTTAAAGAAACTCTAATATTCACAAACTAGGGTTACTGTCATACTGAATCATATGAGAGAGGGGTGTACACTTCTTATTGACCCCTATTGATTACCAATTTTAGTTTAATGTTAGTTTTCAGTCGAATTTGAATTGCGCGCTAGAAAATACAAGATACAACCAAAGATGAGTATACACCTGACACAGGCGCAATAATGACTTATAGTCGGTCGATTGTCCACAGTAATTGGCGGAAGCTATTATTATTATTATTATTATTATTATTATTATTATTATTATTATTA
>LR736931.1:297901-308632 GCA_902654985.2 Oryctes borbonicus
TATTATTATTATTATTATTATTATTATTATTATTATTATTATTATTAAGTAAATAATTAATAGAACAGGCAAACGGTCTGTGGTGGTTTGAGGAAAAATGGAGTCGCCACCAGAGACCGATTACCTGTTCAATTAATTATTTACTTCTTAACGTTGTACGGTCTTATCTTGATTTGCAATTCACAGGTTCCAAAACCGTAATACAGTCGAATAATTATATTTAGGTCTACGCGCAATTTTGTGGAAAATAACACCGCCTTCATGTAACCCAATAATCTACATCAGAATCTACGTTAGAAGGGGGTTCTCGTCTGCGAAGCGTCACTCACTATTGCTTGAAACATGCGACACGCATTTTACTCATTTTTGCATATTTCGACGGCAAGTATCAGATTGTAACAGGGGCTCCAGTAAAAACATGTGGCGAACATCCTGGCTATTGTAAACGCTGAAAAACAAACTAGACTAACGCAATATGATAAACAATCGTTTAGTAGACCAGAAATACATTTATAACATTTTAAGCAAATATTCCAGCAATTGGGAGCTGGTAGATTTTTAATTGCAGCCAGCATATTAGTATTAGTATTATTAAGCAGAGGCAAAGATGCCTTTAGTCACTGCGACCTTAATAGATCTATTGTAACAAAATGCCCTTATATGTGCTAGAGAAGATGGAGGCTGTTAATGAGTCTGATATGAATGCTTTCGCCTGTTTTTGTCCAGGACCACTTTCCCAGTACGAGGTGTTTTGATCGTATTCACATGCTTTATGTGGCTCTCTTGTAGGCCACAGAACGGGTTAGGACCAATAAAGGACATGTTGACTGCTTCCCTAGCCAGCTTTTTCATTGCCTTCGATCCCTTGATGGCTTGGGACCCATCGCAGAGTAACCTGGTTTTGTGTCCCAATTTCGTTAAATTGCGTATACATTCGTGAATCAAACCAGATTCATATGAGTAGGCTTTGATAGCCTTTAGAACTGCCTGACTGTCACTGAATATAGTTATGGTTGCGCCTCGTATCCCTATCTCGACGTTCTTTGTGACGCACAAGTTCAAAGCAGAAACCTCTCCTTGAAATATGTTGGTGCGGAGTTCTGTAGACACTTTAAGGTGGTAGTTAGGACCGCTAATGTCTGTACCTGTTCCAACACTTTCTATTCTGGAGCCGTCTGTATACCATGCCAGGATACCTCTTTTGCTTTGAGGCTGCCCGGATGCTCGTTTACGGCTTTCAATGATCACCTTACAAGGCTGACCAAATTGTATTGCATAGAGATCTTGTCTCTTGCAATATGCATCCATTTATGTTGAGATCTTCAAGGATTCTAAGATACAATTTAAGATCCCCAGGCTGCAATCCCTTCATTCTGCTTAGCGTGAGGGTACTAGCCTGTTTCAGAATGTGGGGCCAGCGTATTACTATTATTCCTAATTTCACTCTTTCTCTTGCAGATGCGTCCTTACCACGATTTGCGGAACCTATACCAAATATGACCGTCACCGTGGGGCGAGATGCTCTGTTAGCCTGTGTCGTGGACAATTTGAGAGGCTTTAAAGTAAGTTACGTATTTAAATGCTACTTAAAGGCAAATTTAATTTTTATCATTTTGTATGTTCTTATTAATTTGGACCTGGTTACTTATTTCCTAAATAATAATAGATAACATATTTTTTGTTCCACAACCATTTACATATACACTTTCAAAAAATTTAACCCTATCTTTGTCTAGGCATTTAAATGGTGATTAGCTTTAGCGTCTATTTTGAATGAAGAGCTTAAGATGTTCATTAAATATAAATATGACGTAGATACAACAGTAGATGAGGTGAGTTATCTTCGCCGGCTCGGAAGATTTTTGAAATCGGTTTATTTCTCTTGCTGTAGGATCCGGTTGTGGGTATGGTTTAAAATTATATTAAAATCCACAGGATATGGCGTTTTAACAAAAATATACCGACTCAACGTTATATTACGAGCATAATTACATAACCGTGTGTGAATTATGTCTGTTCATCCCCTTCAGGCGCGAAAAATCACATACGTCTAACGCGAACATCCGAAGAAATAAGGGTTTGTGTAGACTTTTTCCAAAAAAAGACCTAGTAACTCCAAAACGCCCCGTTTTAAAACAATTGCATTTTACTACATCTTGTCTCAGAATGTAACCAGATTTCCAGAAATGCAATAATATAGTCATGTTCCATATAACCCTGGGTAGGTACGAACTTGTGGGACAACCTGTACGATACTAGTTACTCTTCTCCTAAGTGGGAGGTCTTGCGGGTCTCTTACTGTCAGTACCAGCGCAGCGTTTCTGCAGTTGACAGCTCTATTCTATGTTCAGTTGCGTACGAACCACGGGGCCGAAGTGAATAATCTTAACGTCTTGTTTTATAGCATTTCCAGGATCTGCAAGTTACCTCAGCAGTTGACCTAACTATAAACACGTAGATTAATATAAGCCTCAAGCAGGCACATGGCAACAATATTAGTAGCCGCAATAAATTTAGTTTTAATTTTAAATGTGGGGTACCTCCGGATCAAACGGTTGTTCAGCTGCCCCTCTCCACCTGGCCGTCAGTGATCCTCTTGTGGTTTCTGACCCTCAGCCATATTGTCAACTTACGTGGTCAGATTAGCCACTATGTGGTGAGGAATATCAGGGATGCACGATAAAACCAACTCCGGACCCAGCAAGGACTCCAGAACGAATTGGTCTATGAGTATGGAGATGCGACTCAAGACGCACCGAAAACGACCCTCAAATAAGATCTGATAAGTTTAATCATAGTCAGGTCAGTCCCCATTTCAGTCATTTTGTGAGTAAAGCCATTATGTTAAGCCGTGTCAAACACACGCGCAAAGTTAAGAAGAACCGCCCATATGGTCCTCTTTTCGAATGCATCGCGTATAGCTTACGTACGTTCTCAAGCCCAAATGGAATAACATCCTCTGATAGGTTTGATGGAGAAGAGAGCAGAGTGATCGGCCTGTGGTTGTACGGATTCTTGTCCGATTTAGGTATCATGATTACGGTAGCATTCATCCACAAGTATGGAAAATGTTAGAGGTTAAGCATGGAATTGACAATCCTCTCCTGTTATCAACCTCAAGGTTCGATTAGTGATCCCGTTAGGGATCAGAGCCTTGGCCAGCTGCAGGTGTCCGATAATAAAACCTAATTCCTCTTCAGTAGCTTTATCGAAAACATAAACCACTGGGGACTCGTTGAGCTCTCCAAGAGTACTATTGACCTTTTCTTTGAGATCGTCGTCCTCGTTACGAGATGGGACATCCTCATAGACCTTCTCCAAATAGACCGCGTGGGCTGCACGTACATTTTCCTCGTCAAAAACCAAGCGGTCTCGATCGTGAACCTGATCCGTTAAAATTTTTAAACATTGTTGATGTTTGTCGCAAAGAGCCCTGTTTTCCGCCAAAGAGGAAATCTTGTCAGGTTACTTGAAGTTCTGAAATCGTTGGCTTCCTCAATTCGTCGCAGTTACATTTAAAAAGCTTGAATTTTTACACAATCGTGTTCCTGTACAAGATTTTCCATGCAACCCCTTCATTAAAAGTTTTCATCATTAGCTTCTCAGCCTAATTCTGAAAATGTCTTAACAAGCGCGTCCTTTCTACTATAATGATATATTTTTAGGCTTGCGTTACTTCCGGTTATATCGGAAGTTGTAACTTAGCTTTAACGCTTTTAATGGAATGATATACTTTTTATTGTTTTTTTGGATTCCATGGATTGTTACAGTGATCTGTATTAAAGTTCCCTACCTCTAAAGCCGACCGGTTTTGAGTATTTTGATTTCTGTATTTCTTTCTTCTTTTACAATATGCTCTTTAAAATTACATATTAGAAATACAGTTGTATGAATTTATGTCATCATATCTATACGAGACAATGAAAACTTAATACTTTCCAGTAATAATGCAAAAATCACATACAGGATGTTCAGAATTTAATTTCAATTTGTGAGTATTCAACTCAAGGAAATCAATCTTTTCTTAATGGAACGAACTACTTATGGGTACATTATTGTGAGTAAAAGTTTAGATAACATGCACATGTGACGTAAACAACATAAAACAGAAAATTGAACAAAAAGTATATAATGAAAGTATAAATATAAGCAATAAACGTTCGAAATGTCCCCAATTCTGTTCGAGACACTTCAAAATTCTTTTTGTACTTCTCCTTTTACAGCTCTCCGAACTTCATCGTGGTTTGAATTTCTAAAGCTTTCATATACTCTGTTTATGAGGTTTTCTCTATGGCCCCATAAATAAAAATCAAGAGGACTTAGGTCGGGGGATCTAGGTGGCCAAAGCCAAGGTCCATTAAGGCCGATCCAGGTGACGAGTATGCAGGAGTCCCTTCTATTTGAAACCAACACTGAGGACGCGTATTGTGTGGTAGTTTGTTTACAAATATGGAAACCACTCGCCTTGTATTTTACGCGTATTAGGTTTTCATTGTAGAATTCATACCTAACCTAATCGTCCGTGGCCAATACATTGAAACCGAAATATCCTGAAAATTTATTTCTCGTGAGGATTTTGTTCTGCCCAATAATGCGAATTTTTTTGTATTATCAATTCTCTCGCGACTGAATTGCGACTCATCTATCCACATAATTGTAGATAGAAAATTAGGATCGTCTTCAACTTTAACTTAATTCCCAAAATTCAACCCTTCCAGCATGGTCGTATGGACGAAAGGCCTGGACTTTTTGAAAAGAGTGACCAAAACATTTATTTCGTTACCTTTCTGTCATGTGACAGGTTTTAATACGGTCTTCTCGTTATTAACTCCAAAACGAATGAAATTTGATTCTATGCGTATTAGATATATTAATTGGTGGTAAATGTAAATATCTCTCGTTGGAAAGACGATAAGTTTTTTCTGCATCGTCAATGAATATAAAATGAACTTGTAATAAAATGTCTTCATTGGATTAAATATCTAGTTCTTCTGTCATATCTATATATAAACTATAGAAGATAGGTATATAGACATCTAATGTACATCAATGACAATTACTGTACTAATGTACTCATATACAATGCGTTCCATTATGAAAATATCGATTTCCTTCAATATTCGCAGATTGTGTCTTAATTCGAAACGCCCTACCTGCGATAAACTAAATTTTGCGTTGTTACTGGAAAGTATTAAGTTTCCATTGTCCCCGGTATAGATATAACATAAATTCGTTCAATTCTATTTCTAATATGTATTTTTAAAGACAACATTATAAAAGAAGAAACAAACAAAAATCAAAATAACTCAAAACCAGTTGATTTTAGAAGTAGGAAACCCAAATACAAATCATTTCATAACAATCCGTGGAATCCAAAAAAGTAATAAAAGTTAGAACATTTTATCAAAAATATTAAAAGTTGGTATAACCGGAAGTAACACTAGTTATGGTGGTCCGCTTATTGTCTGCTACAAAATTTTAGAACTAGGTTAAGATGCTAACTCCAAAAACTTTTAATGAACGGTTTGAGTAGAAAACCCTGTATATCTATTATCTCTCCAAACGTATAATTTTGAACTGTTTTAAAGTCTGTAGAAGTTTAGTACCCTGTTAAATCTGTTAGTTACGAATTGCTCCCATCCAAATACCATCTTTATAATAAAAAAAAAATTGGATATCACTTTAATTTGCAGTACGCTATGATTTGAAAGCAAATACTTCTTTCTGATATGGTAGCTACAGAAGTGGAGCGTTAGTTCTAATTTCTATGTATTGCTAATGGTGGAAAATTTAGTTAGACAGATCTTCCAAGAAATTAGGAATAATGAGCGTGGAGCGTCGTTTACTGAAATTATAGAAAAATGTCCTGGAAATATATTTGAGTATTGATATAAGTGATGTGCAGTACAGAAATTAATTATACAAAACAGACTGTTACGAATGTCAAATGACGTAGAGTACCTGGTATTGTTCATATTTATCATTTACGTTCAGCAGAGCAGTGGAGTAAACTAATAGTTGTAAATCAATATGGAATTACTTCACGTACAATAGAGTGGCCCGAGTTCGATATAAACAACAAGCAAACATTAGTTACAAAGCGCCAATAGACACTTTGAGACTTAGCCTATCTAAAAATGATAGAGTGGTACTCTGTACTAATTACGGAACTAGTTAATGTTCTTGTCGAACAAAACGGTTACAGTGGACTAATTATACTAACAGTAAACGTTTGACCATTCTCTCCTCCCACTCCTTAAATGCCGCGAAATAATCTTCTTTTGGAATACTGATGATTGGCCGTATTCGTTTCATTTTCAGATGAAACTCTCGTACCTCGCAAATGTCTTCCAATCCATAAGACAGCCACAGTCACACATTACCAAACCAAGTGAACGCCACATACATACGTTTTTTCATGGCTGCTTACTTCTTTATCATTGTTGGTGTTTCTTTATTTTGATGGATCCATACACGACTTTTAACGGGTATATACGTTTCGTTACCTGTCACAATTTTAGAAAAAACTGACGTACATTGTTTTTCAAACGAGTTAAAGCAAATTCACATGCTCTGGTTTTTGAAAATCAGAAACCTGAAGCGACATAAGACGACTACATTGTTAAAGGTTTTGTCCTAATAGCTGGGGATCTAAGCTTAAGTCGATGCTCTATTGCAACGTACGTGACTCTGTTGTCCTCTTAAATTACTTTCTTAATAGTAGCAATATTTTCTTCGGTGACCGCCGTACGAGAACGTCCTGCTCCTTTCTGACACTGAACAGAATTTTCGCGTTTGAAGTATCTCTCATAGGGTCAAGATTAGTCTCATCGATAGAGCGTAAACGTATATATTTCTTGCATTAAAAAAAATATCTGCCATATCCTAGACAGGAACTGCACGCTAAGGGTAATGTCGGTAGTCTGCATTACCAGGTGGGTAGTGTGGTGAACCGATGTAGTGTTTTTCTTATATCTTGTCTAATTTCTTTTTTCATAATATTGAAAACGCCAAGATGACATATTGTTTAGTACCCAGTTGCACAAACAAAGAGGTTCGAAAGCAAATTATCTACTAGGCAATTTGTACTCATACTCATCATATCTTACAGATAAGGTTACAATTTGCCTTGAAATCAAATAGCCAGCAAAAAGCCACATCCGCCAAACTGACCGTTTTTTTATTACATATTTGCATGTATTGGAATTAAATACCATCATTCAATTTCCTGTGTATTGTATCCTTTTAATTTGTTCATATTTTTATTTGATGTAAACATTGTTACTTTTCCTCGTAGAATAAAATCTTCTTTCTTTTCTATAAATACGCAGGTTATAATTTTACGGTTATTGTGGTTATCCTTAGAATTTAAATCATGTTTTATTCTGTATTATAATGCTCATACTATTTTAAGAGCAAGTATTGTATTTGTGCTTTCGTTTTCTATTTTATAGTACTTACACATCATTATTTAACAAATTTGATTATGACATGTTGCTATGTTTGTCTATATGTCGCCTTGTTAGCTTTTCTTTATGTGGATATAATAAAAGAGTAAAAATTTCTTATTCATCAGAAAAGCTGCAGCTCTTGATACAGCGAAAACAATTATTGCTACAAAGAACATACAAAGCTTCTACAATTACTTTACCATTATTAGCGAAAGAGCTAATGATTACACATTTAAATCAAATATCATAGAAGTTTTATCGATTTCTTTTTGCTATTTTCGCTTCCCCAACATGAATTACACACTTCGCCACTGGTAAATACATTTTTTTTTAAAGAAGACGTAATTGCCCTAAGTTTTGGCGGAATACTATAACCTATAAGAAACACAATTTTATATAAAAAGCATCAAACTATCAAAATGCCAGTTATTGTGGAAATGTTAAAAATGGTAATATATATGAAAAATCAACCCCGAAACCTTACACCATTGTTATGTATTTTCGCTCCAAAGTATATCCAATTCTCGTTTACGTTAAACTTTGGGGCACGTGTATGTCTTCAAGTAAACGGTGAAATGATTCTATTACAAATATACTAACATTTATCAGCCTATTAAAATAGTAGTATGCTTCTCTGCTTCGTAATCTTTACGTGGCACAACAATCAACGATTACTCCCACAATTTAAACACTGCTTAAGTATTTCTATGCCCATACGCAAAATTAACGAAACCATTATATGAAGAAAAGATATTTTCAATTAAATTTGATAATTATCTTCTTCTTATGTTTTATCTTCTTCAAAAATGAGCGTACGTAATTCGAAAATTCTAATTTAAATGAAAGTTTGTGGGCTTAATCGTCCGACGTAGTGTAAAGACGGTAAACGTTTTCGAGTAATAACAAAAGGGAAAGTAAATGTTATTACAATTCCAAAGGAACTGAAATTAGTAATATACTGCTTTCAAAAGCTCTATAGATATTGGGGTGAAGTACCGCTCCAATCTAGGTTCTTCAATCTCCTTAAATATGCAATAAGCCGAAGAAAAGAATTTCTTCTTTTTATTCTATTAGCCATAGTCGCACCGGCAACTTTTTGGGAGAGAAAAATTTTACCTATTTTGGAAACAACAGTAGTTGGAACTATTAGGATGATCTTTGTCTATCACCAAGGAGAATGTATAATACTTATTATATTTAGTTTTCCTATTTCTGAATGTAAAAAATGAGAAAACGATAAAAATTGATAAAATGTATACATGCTGTAAGTATATAAATTGTTTATAATGTTAATTTATGCATATTATATTGGTGTTTATGAATAGTATCATTTCTTCATTCTTTTGAATTACCTGCGTCACATCAATTGTGTGTTATGTTTCTCAAATTGTGACAGAGCTTTATTGCTTTATTTAAGCATCTTCCAAATGTTCTAGCCGAAATTTTTGGGCCATGTTGTGCTCTGGTAACAACTGCGAAGTTTTCCTCTGTGACTATTGTTACTTTGGAACATCCGGTCATTGACGTTCTTTACCAGATCTTTGCGTATCTAATCTTGATTCTTATAATTGTTCGTTTCAATTTTTTTCCCCCGAAGGAACACTTGAGTTCCACATTAGAATAATTCGCAGAATAACATTATCTTCTCCATAATATTGAAATAAATAGCTGGCTGATCATATTTTAAAAATTTGATTTGAGAGGTTACCTTATTATAACAGGCTCAAATTGAGAAGAAATCGAAAATTATACTACACTTAATGACATTATCATATTTAATTTTACCAATTTCATACTTACTGAGCGATCCTCGTATACTACAGTGTTGTTTATGTTTATTTTTAATCAAAATTTACATTACTAGACTTTATCTTATCGATTTCATACTTACCGTGCACCCATCGTATATTGCAGCGTCATCTATGTTTACTGTTAGTAAAAAATTACATTATTACGCTTTATCCCATCGATTTCATGTCTACTGAGCGACCCTGGTATACAACAGTGTCATCCATTTTTATTTTGAATCAGAAATGATACTACTACACTTTACCTTATCAATTTTATACTTACAGACCTACTCTCATATATTATAGTATTATTTATGTTTATCTTAAAATTCATTACTACATCTTATCCAACTGATTTCATCCTTATTGAGTGACGCTCATACACTACAGTGTCAAATTTTATCGATTTAACACTTGTTAAGCAACTCTCGTATACTACAGCATAATTTGTGTTTATTTCTAGTTAGAAATTATATTATTCCACTTTATCTTATCAGTTTCATACTTTATGAGAGACCCTCGTATACTATAGCGCCATCTATGTTTATTTTCATTCAGGAATTACAATATTACTGATTTCATACTTACTCAGCGACCCAGTGTCATCTATGCCCGTTTTTAGTCAGAAATTACATTACTACACTTTATCTTACCGACTTTATATTCAGCGAGCAACCCTCGTATACTACAGTATCACTTATGTTAATTCTTAGTCAGCAATTACATTTCTACACTTAATTTTATCGATTGCGTACTTGTTGAGCAACCCTTCTACTACTACTACTACAGTGTCATCTACACTTTATCTTATCGATTTTATTCACATTAACCAATCCTCGAATAATACTACCTTATTTCATACTTACCGATCGACCCTCGTATACTACAGCGTCATCTATGTTTATTTTTAGTCATAAACTACACTATTACACCTTATCTTATCGATTTCATATTCGCCGACTCTCGTATACTGCAGTGTTACCTGTGTCTATTCTTAGTCAGCAATTGCATCACATATCACATATCATTTTATCGGTTTCGTACTTCTTGGGCAACTCTCGTATACTACAGTGCCATCTATGTTTATTTTTAGTCAGAAGTTACCTCACTACCATTACTATACTTTATCTTACCGATTTCATTCACATTAAGCAACCCTCGAATAATACTACCTTATTTCATTCATTTCATACTTACCGAGCGACCCTCGTATCCTACAGTGTCATGGATGTTTATTTTTAGTCAGAAGTCACATTATTACACCTTATCTCATCCATTTTATATTCACTGAGCGACACTCGTATACACACACAGTGTCACTTGTTTCTATTCTTAGTCAGCACCTACATTATTACATTTCATTTTATCGATTTCATACTTGTTGAGCAACCCTCGTATACTACAGTGTTATCTATGTTCATTTTTAATCAGATATATATATATATATATTTTTATACATAGTCATAGATATTTATATATAGTCAGAAGTC